>JARKIC010000436.1:0-272715 GCA_029378375.1 Mycena olivaceomarginata | reverse complement strand
GAGACGGAGTTGCGCACGAGAAATATCAAGATGCTTGTTCTCGAAAGGCTGGCGAGCTGCTCAACAAGGGGTTCAAGGACCAAATATATGACGTCTATCGCTACCTGCCTCCCGCGACGCAGGTCGTCCTGACCGCCACCCCTCCCGTACAATGTTCTCGAGATGACCACCAAATTCATGGCCGACCCCATCTGCATTCTTCTCAAGTGTGATGAGCTGACACTCGAGGGAATCAAGCAGTTCTTCGTGGCTGTTGAAAAGGAGGACTGGAAGTTCGACACCCTTTGCGATCTCTACGACATCCTTACGAATACACAAGCTGTGATTTTCTGCAACACTCAGCGCAAGGTCGGCCTCACTCTCACTTTATTTGGCTGCAAGTATTGACTTCTCAACAGGTCGACTGATTGACAGAAAAAATGTGCGCATCTAACTTTACCGTCTCGTCTATTCATGGTGAGGAGTCAGATGGCGCAGAAGGAGCGCGACGCGATCATGGCAGAGTTCCGCGGCGGAACTTTGTAATGCTCCATCCTTGGACATTCTGCAGTACCCTCACATTCTTTTAGGACGGTTCTGACCACCACCGACATGTGGGCGCGGGGTATCGATGTCCAGCAGGTTTCGCTGGTCATCAACTACGATCTGCCAGCGTACGTTTAGTCTACCTCTGCCTTGTGCGTATTAACACCGCTCTAGAAATCGCAAAACTACATTCACCGTATCGGTCGGTCTGGTCGGTTCGGACGCAAGGGTGTCGCGATTAAACGTGCGTTTCCACTACACTAACTTCATTAGCGTTGGCTCAATTACTTCTAGTTTGTTACGGTCGACGACGTCCGCATTTTGCGTGACATTGGTATGTATTTTCAATTGGTCGGCAAGACGAGACAACTAATTCTTCTCCAGAGCAATTCTACAACACCCAAATTGTATGTTCCATCATCTCACCTGGGTTTCTTGTGGTATTAACCCATCGTCAGGATGAAATGCCGGTCAACGCAGCAGAACTTATTTGAGCACAAAAGGATGTGCTGCAGGCTGCTTGTTTGTTCGCTTTTTAATCATATGTTGTTCATTTTCTGACGCAGCTTGCTGCGAATCTAGACCCATTTGAAAGGCAACATTCACCTTTCGTTTCATCTATATGACCCTTCCCGTCCCTTCGGCTATCGTAATATGAAAAATTGATTGAGTGAATGGTTTAAAGAGATGCAAGCATGCCTGCGACAACCACCCATCATGGCGACCCCTCCAACCAATGTATGTGGAGCTTGGTGCTACTTTCTCTTCCTCACTCACTGTATATTACCCATAGCCTGGCGCGCAAACATCTATTGAATTTAATCTTGTAGAGGCTAATACCAACCTCCGCTGTTGACACGAAGTGGCCACAGAGTTCAAGGAGCTACTGGATCACTACAAGGAGTTGACAGCGCAGTATAAGACACTCGCTTCCCATTCCAATTGTCTGTCAATGTGGTGAGCACCGTATTTTTCACCTTGAGTATCGCTTGTAATATTGTTATCAGTGTGCCGCGTATTTGGCTAAGCCCTGCAGATGTTCCACAGCCCAGGGGTCTTCAAGCTGAAGACAACAAATTAAGGTCAGTCGGCATCGTCTGTTCCAAAATAATTGTTCAGTGTACCATGCCTCAGTTGCGAGCAACAATATTAATTCTTTGCAGTTGTCGCCACTGTGTCTGAGGGGCCACCGAGACGGTGCACTGATTGCCAAAAACTTGTTAATAGACCGTTGGGGAAATTGATCATACATGGAGATAATATGTTTTTGGTATTGTGAATGTTGAATCTGGTGTTTTCAGTCTCCATGTTAACCCTGGCCGCAAAACAATCACATATCCAATCATTTTTTGCCAGTCCTCAGGCCTCTTTCTTTCTCTGAGCACTTCTATGGCCACCGACGATATTGATGCATACGATGACGAGGAGGCTGCGCTCCAAGAGATTGACCGGAATTGCTCGCATGACGAGGCACTAAAAGTCAGTAGCTATATTATTCACACCATCTGAATTGTCACAAGCGCTCGCCGGCGCTTCGCGCCGGCTCCCACTTTATAAATAAGCGATGCCTGTCAGCTGACCGCAAACGTAGTCTCCCGTAGTCAGACCCAATGACAAACTTTCCTTTTTAGGAGTGAGTGGGAAAAGTTTTAAATAGGGTCTGATTTCGGCCATGCTGCTGAGATGGGCAGTCGAGGTTCGGCACCTTCTGTGACGAAAAAGGAAGGAGTGTCCTAATTGAGAAGCCATCAATCACCCAGCTCCATCACGGGGTTTCACCCAACGCGTCAACAAAGCAAGTGGAACAAACCTCCACATCCAGCACACGCGCCCAGCTCACACCGCAACTTTGGATTCATCGGCGATGGATCCTGCTCAAGGGGATTATATTTGGATCACACATTACATACCGCAATATCCCCTCCCTCTGCCAACTCCTCCGAGTCTGGGCCATAACAGGATGCCTGTTTTCGCTACCTGTGATGACACAAGCGGACCAGTACTACACAGGCTTTGGCTTTGGCGAAACCGAAATTCCCGAGGCTCGAATGTGGGCAGGACTCCAAGCAAGATTTTTCAGACCAAAGTGAAGCCCTCGGGGGTATAAAAATGGAAGGAATAGACACCAGGAAGGTTCCAAAGGAAATACAGCTGTGAAAACAGCCATATAACAGTCATCTACGCGTGTATACGAACGGTGTGTCGCCGTTGTCGCGAGCTTGTTTATGTGTCACATGCCTGATGTATCTCCGTGATTTGACCGCCCATGGCGACCTGCCATCAAAACACAGACTACCGCAAACGTGCGAGAGAGCTTTACGAATGGAGATACGGCTTCGGACAGACAGAGGTGCTTAATTTTATAAAGAGAGTGAAGTGAAGTGAAGTGAAGTGATGTGGTCAATAATTGTGTATAGGCGCTGAAAGATGCACAGCTGTACGGGATGAAGCTCCTCGCTGAAAACCGAAAGCTTCGGGAGGACAATAGCAATCTCCGTGCCTCAGCTCCGAAAAAGCTGTGTCAGAATGAAAATTTCTTCGGTTACAAGGGGGAGGTTGTCGGTCTCGCCAAACGGTTTCTCCTCACTCGGGCGTTCATCGTAGACCGTGCCTCCTTCCAGAAGCAGAAGCCTCTCCCACCTACAAAGCCCCAGGATCAGTTCATGAGTGACGAGGCCTACACAACATCCATGGCTATCGCTCTCTACAAAGAAATACCAACCAAATTTCACTCTCTTCTTGATGTGAAGACCTACAGCAACTTTGCTACAGACATATGTTACCTCTCCTCTATGGATTCTTACTGAACCTCAGTCAGTTTATTCATGAGCACTCGGATGGGTGTTCGAGCTTTTTCAATGCCCTTCGTATGACGGCATTTATCGGACAAAAATATGATGCAAACACAATCGATTTAAATGACATCGAAAAATCCTCGGTGCACATCGGTGCGACTCGATGCAAACTCGATGCAAATCAGTTTCTTTCAGTGTAAACCGATTATATTCAAAGTACTTTAATGCATCCAGGTCAATGCATACCAATGCAGAGAGATGGAACACCTACGTGTCACCGCACTGCATAAGGTTCAAATGCGGTTCAATTCTACAGTTCTCACATGCCGTGGTTGTGATCACCCGGCTCGCCACAGCATGTGCCAACTGCGGGGTTCAACAGTTATCAAGGCACAATTGGGGGACTCTTGGGGAACATTTCCAGAGAACAATGTTGATTGCAGCTAGGTTTGGTGTAAGATTATTTTTGTGGCCACATGATTCATACTAGGATGAATGAGTTACAAATTACGGGTTGACTGGAGAGCAAAGACCAAACATTTCATGATGCTGCGCTGATTCTCTTGATTGCCACGCCCCGCAGGTTAAACTTGAGAAGAGGAGAGATGGATTGGGACCCGACATTCTCCATCTGGATTGTATCAATATCAGGTTTGAACGGAGCAGATCTACATGTAGATATGTACGACTGTGTTTGGGCAGCTTACAGTGCCGAGAACGGCATCACTCCTGTGGGAATGATGGTTCAGACACCGTAAGTACTCTTACTGATTTGTTCGATGCTCTGCAGTGCAATGCAGTTCAATGCAGCGCTCTGTAACAGAGGATCCGAGTATCTGCACAACAATGCATGTTATTTCACCAGAGTGCATTAGATTGCACAACAAGGCAGCATCGAGTTTCACTTAATTGCATCTGATGCAATCCAATTTCATTGAATTGCACCGGCGTAAATCGATTGCATTGAATGCAATCCAATGACATCGCATTTTAGTCCGAGAAAACAACCGTCATACCTTCGAAAAGCTCTTCCCCGTTATTTTGAATGGCCTCAATATTGCCTCCGAAATCTTAATCAGAGCCAAGGCGGATCATAGCAAGGATCCCATCCTTGCCGGCCTTCTCAAATTCCCCGACAAGCGCAAGCCATCTCGATTCCCACCAGTTCTGTTCCCCACTTCTACTCGAAACATAAACGAGGCTTTTACCGGACCTTATTTCTTGAGAGTGTGTTGCAGTGTTACATCAAGATCATCCCATGACATCTTGTCCAGACCCATCGGCTCATGTACTTTGGCCCTGGATTGTTGGGCTTGGGCCCAGGCCCGGGGCTTAGAAGTAAATAATTATATATATATATATTGAATAGCAAACAAACTTGAAAAATCTTCAGATAGACAAGGACAAAAAACAATGTAGACATATGGCTGTACACTGAGTTTGCGAGGGAGAAATCTGACCTCCCATGGTTATTGCAGACTTGTTGTGGTCAATGTCGGAAGTAAATTTGATGGCCAAAAAAGAATTCTCACTGCCAAGACTTGTGAAGTTGTTTAGTAACCTGAAGGATGTCTCCGTGTTCACGGGAAAGAGTAAGTTGTTGGAATCTGAGGTGGTATGCACTCATCTTGTGCTCATATGTTCCTTTATTTCTATTTTTGCTACATTCTTTACAGACTTAATACATAGTCATTTTGGCTGTTCTCGCGTAGCGTAGCTCGGTTTAATCTTAGTTGCTTGTCTTCTCCTCATCGTCGTGTTTCCGCTCTACATAAGTGATTTAAAAAATTAAGGTTAATTTTTTAGTTAATTGTTGGAAAAGCCCGGGCCTAGGCCCTGGGCTTCGGGCCTGACCCTAGGCCCAGTTGAAAACCAGGTCAGGCTTGGGCCGGGTCAGGCCTGGAAGCCCCAGGCTTGGGCTGGGCTCAGGCCTGAACCCGAGCCCGGTGAATCACTACGTGTGGAAGAGAATGTGACTATTTTTTCTTGCTTTTTGCAAAGGCCAGCTGAGGGTGACATGTATTCAACACAGCTCCTCACTATATAATGCTTGGTTAGTGTAGTGGTTTTGCTGGTTTCCGTTTGTAATACCTACCTGCCTTAAGGTCGCTGGTTCGATCCTTGTAGTAGTCAGTCAGTTATTAAAGTGCATTATAAAGTAGTCAGTCAAGTCAAAGTCAAGTCAGTAAGTAACACAATAGATACGCTGAGTAAGTAAGCAACTAGGGTCAGTAACAAAGCTAACAAACTAACTAATGAGACTAAGCCAGCTAATAGAAGCAAGTAAAAGGGAATGGGAACAGAGGCGGGTAATAAGATAAGGTAAAGAGGCACCCGAGACATTATTTTTTGATTGTTACCAGCCTTTGCCATTACAAGATCTTGAAACCCACCCAGTACCGACAAGGCCTTTTAATACTGCCCAAGACTACAAGGCCTTATCATGTTGGCTGACCTTGAAATGTAGACAATTCTTAAAATCTCAATCGACATTATCACACGACTCTCATGTTATCATGTTCGGATAATGGCGGCCAATCATGATAGCCCGGTAAGGCCTTGCCGGGCCCTACCGGGCTCGGCACATTTCTCTGACATATATTGGCTATCTGAAATGCGTGGTTACCGGTCCACTGACTGGCGATCATTCTGGCACCACTGGCAGTTCTGCCAGGCTCTGCCGAAGCCCCAGACCTACTGCCAGCAATTGCCACTTTGGCAGAACTCCATGGAACAAGATCTGGATCTTGGAAGTTGATCTGTCCATGTGAGTGGCACTGCCGTAAGTCACTGTGATAGAGCAAGTGCATTCCTATATTTGCATTATTTGACAGCCCAGTATGTGCACTATTCACGAAGGTGTTAGTTTTCCATTTGAAGGTTTGCAGGTTGCCAATGAGACGCAGGGAACAGTTAGCAGGTTGCCAATGAGACACGGGGAATGGTTAGCAGCGACGCGTCGGTGCTGGTGAGTGACAGGCAGTGCACAGCTGATGGCCGAGAAGATGCCGTTGATTCAGGATTGCCTTATTTGGGGGGGGTAGGTCCCCAATGGCAATTATCCAAGATCCAGAGATCCCACACCTCTTGCCATTGCAGACTGCCACGGCAAGAGTTCTGCCAGTCTGCCAGCCACACTACCTGTGCATCAAAACCAACTGTCCTTTTCATAAGCGACATATTGCTTCTCTTCCTTTCCCTCCATGTCGTTTCATTCACTTCACTCACCTTCGGTTTTTTTCTTCAAATGTCCCTCAGCGATTTCCTTCAATCTCCACCTCTGACACGCTGGGCTCCTACTAGATGAATGTAAACACTGGCGAGTCTTTTTATTTCTGATAAGGTGTCAGCAACGGCCTCTTGGGTCAGCTAAACAATGAGTAACCCGACGAGAACCCCAACCAGGATAAACCTGATAGACACTAGTAGCTCATGTGTTCCCGAGCAGTAGGACCAGTCGTACAGCATCCTCTCTAGGAGACCGTATGTCATAGGTCGGGATGCAAGGCAGAACCCGGAACGAGTCGAAGAGGGTGTGATATCCACTCAGGTATACAACCTGGGGCGTGGATACGCCCGTAGTATGATGTGGAGGAAGCGGGGCAGGGTGGAGACAATGCCTATGTCAAGCCAAGGTAGAAGCCTGAGATATACTGTACATGGAGATTCTACCGTGCTTATATAGGCTTCTAATAAATTAAAATGATTGCGGTCAATCGCGATCAGTTCCTGTACTGCAGCATTAAGGAGTGTTAATGCTGATACTCCTGTACTCCTCTGTGTTGGTTTCCGTGGTGTCGGTGGACCTAGGAGACCCGATGTTCGGGTTTCCTAGTCCTGAGTGTCATCGTATCCAGTAGTTCAAACCCCAATCGGGTTTGCAACCACTCATGTAGTCTCTTATAAACAGACACTATAACAATATAACCTCGTACCTCGGTTTGTTATAGTCTGTCAGTAAGGTCGATCAAACGATCGCTCATGTCGTTATTACAAATCATAGAATTTTCCTGGTGTTCCAGAAGGTTCAGCGACGTGTCTTTCATTTTTCTGACCTAACATTTACCTTCATAAATCTTCAGGAATATGAAAGCAGTAAATTGTCCTGCCATTTGTTGGGCGGAAAGTCGAAGACACCCAATGCCGAAATTTGATGGTCTGGCATGCGGAAAAGGCCGAGGTACTGACTTGGAGGGAAACGGACTGTTATACTGTGTCATGAATCACCCTGACTCAGCATCGCAGATATCCTTTTTCGGGTTCTACCACATTCCTTTTCGGGAATAACCCATCCTTGATCGGGTTATTCCCTGGCCCACAACACTCACTCGACCCTCAGGGACACAAACATCCCTTGGACCTTTATTTGGAATCCATGCAGACATGGATTCCTCACCACTGTACCACCCGGGTTCTTATTGCAGTAACCCGGGACTCTATACGACGATGGCATGACACCATACACATGCAACCCGGGTTCTGTGCGCTAGCAACCCGGACTCCTTGGTGCCGATGACCATATCCAATGGGTCATGACTACACTCCTTTATGTTGGTGGATATTCACTCCTGATACCCTGCCAAGATGACTACACTCCTGAATGGGGACAGGTGTCCCCTGGGTGCCACCTGTCGACTCCTTTATGCTCATGACTCCTTGGTGACCCCTAGATGCTGTGGTGATAACACATAGGGACTAGGAGCATCAGCATTAATGTTCCTTAATGCTGGATACAGTAACCGATCACGATCGTATTTAATTTATGTAGAAAGGTATATAAACTCGGTAGAATCTCCCCTGTACAGTAGATTCTACCTCGTCTATTCACAGGCCTTACTTTGGCTGGAGTGCTTGGTTCTTGGACTTGAGCCTGGAGTGCTCTTGTCCTCATCTCGTTGTTCTGGTCTTGCCTTCGCTCCCCTTTCACTCGGCAACACCAGAACTCCTACTCTCTGTCTCTTGCCTTGGGATCTCGACCTAGCAGTTGTTGGATCTGGCCCATTAGGTAGCGGCAAGGAGAGACGCTACCTAGCAAGGGGAAGAGATCATCACACCAGTTCCCTGGCAGGGTTGTACAGAGACTGGTTCACCTGAGTTCCCTCAGGCACCCCTCAGTCTTGGATCCAGTTGGAACCCCTGTTCGGAATACCCCTGAGTCGGGTTCTTCCTCTCGGGTTCTTGGGACGCAACCCCAACCCCCTATCCAGAACCCGAAGCCCCTATTCGAGACACCCGGAGCGGGTTCCTCTCACTAGGCTCTGGTGCATAGTTGCAGTACTCTCACTGCAATATCTTCGGGTTCTTCAGCACGGGTTGCTCACCACCTATGGATGTTGGCCCGATTGGCCACATCCTCCCCTTGGATCCTCGACGTACGGTCATGCGCTATTCGAGCGGTGACGGATTCTCTCTCAACACCTAGGGATGGCTGCTGTTGTGTCTGGTGTGGACGTGGTCCAGCTGACCTAAGGGCCGTTGCTGACATACTGGTTCTTAAGAGGCAGTTCGGTCGAAAACAAGATTTCTAGAGACTTTCCCTCTCAAAGTTTACCATCAGAGCTGCAGGCGAGGTGAGTGGTTGCGGGCGGAAATTCAAACTCCGATGATTATATAATAACGGTGTGACGCATACATGATCACGCGCTTAACTACAGACTACCACTCATGTACTTTGTGTACGCTTCTGTGTCATCCGTGGTGCGTCTGGGGACTAGGATCTGTCTGTACGGGTTCCTAGCCCCTAACCCTAATGTCTTCTGTATCCCGTGGCGCAGACTCCACGAGTCTGCGGATTTTAGAATCTGAGGCCGGGTTTCAACCGTGAGAAGGTCACGTGGTGGCGCCATGAGAGTCCCGTGCCGGTAAGATGTGTCTGTATCCATACAGACGTGTCACGCGAAAAAGTAGAACCCGGGTGATTCATGACATAAGGCCAGTATCACTTACAACTTTTTCTTCAGTCCTTATTTGTGCCGAATGGTCTCTGGCCACTACTCTTGTGCAATTTTGTAGGCCCTCAGCCGGTAGAACCCGGGTGATTCATGACATAAGGCCAGTATCACTTACAACTTTTTCTTCAGTCCTTATTCATGCCGAATGGTCTCTGGCCACTACTCTTGTGCAATTTTGTAGGCCCTCAGCCGGATTGTCTTGACTCCGTGTCTGCTTCATCGCCCGGCAGAGATCGAGCACAGGGAAGACACCCTACGTCCTCAAATCCAGCTGTCACTTCGGACTCCAAGTGTTCCACATGCCAACCTCCATCACTTCGCGTGCCCGCATCACCGCCCAACGTTGCGCATAGTCTCAGCCAATGTCGCCGCTTAGACCTTACGTTCTGTTACCACCTCCCCGTGAACCCTGTGTGTTCTCCTCGCCCAACTTCCTCTATGTTACTGACTCTGTTCCATGTTCTCAGTACTAGTTCTGTTCTACCGGGCAGCCCCTCATGAAGGTTGGTAGATTAACCGTATCCACTTGATGCCCATTTGCTCATATTGCTCTGTTCAATAGATTTCCGCATTCTTGTTCCCTGTCGGATTGTTTTGAGACGCTAGGATGTGCGTGGATCTATGTGGACAGTCTAGATACAGATAGAACTTTATTAGATACTCCATGTATGTATATACTATCCTTGCGCAAATACAAATTTACTTTCATTGCAACTGTGTCCCTCTTTCAGTCTTCACCGTCAAGAGTCCCAATTCCGATCCATTCCTGTTCCATTTGGTGCCAATTAGTCTCATTTGTTCCAAAAATGTTCAAAAATGGTAGCAATTCTCAGGGACCTGTCGATTTTCACATTCCTCGGCAATCTGACATTTTTAGACATTTGCGATGAATTGTGAAGGAATTTCAGCGATTTTGTACAATTGGCAACAAAAGCAAAGGGGTTTCTCCTGATCAGGCTGCACATGAATAGAATCCACTATGGTGTCCTCGGGACCACGCGCAGTATAGGGATCCTCCGTCGTAAATTTGATACGGTGGAAGACAGGAACAGTGTTGAAAGGGAAAGAAAGATCCTGAGATCTCGCCTCGACCTGCGTGCGAGAGAGCTCTGGGTGATTCAAATGGACCACAAAGCGGGCGAGTGCATCTCTAAAGAAAGTGGCACCCTGATCTGTGGTTAGCTTGGATAAGCGCACCGATTTGAGAGAGGGATGCTTTGTCATTTTGAGTGTGCGTTCGTAAACGATACCTGGAGATGACAGGAGGTGCCGGGCAGCCATTGAGCTGCCATTGGATGTACTTATCGTGACGGTAGATCTTCTCCTTCCGTTCGAGCCACAGGATCATCTGCGGGAACTCGTCCTTGAAGTTGGTGGAACGGTAAGCGTCCTTGGCTAGGTCAATGTGGAGGCGCTCTGTGGACTCGGTGTTGTAATTGTCTGTCGTGCCGAATAATTTGATATAAATACATGATGTAATGGCGGCAGAAGTAGAGTTTGGGGAGGTTGAAATCATTTCGGATGCCGACGAAGATGGATTTATTGTCGTGGAAGCGTTGGAGTGCATTATCCAGGTAGTCCAGGGTCTCGCTCGTACGCATTGGGTATTGCGCAAGATAGATAAAATCAAGGAGGCTGCGGACGGCAAGCAACGAGTTTGGAGGAGGAGTGGCCGTCCGGCAACTAGACATCAATGACGAGACTGAGCAAAAAGCGCGAATTTGGTTGTGCTCCTTGCCGGTAACACGTGAAAGGTTCGATATAATATTGTGGTTTGGAGGGAGACGGCGACACCAGGCATCTATCTCCGCTTCACCGCAACATTCTTTCAACCATGAGATGAGATGCTTGACGACGCCCATGATAGAGCTGGTGCAGAATATCAGGCCCGATGGCCTGGAATATGTTGGTGTACGGCAACCCAGAATGGATGGTAGACGGGTTTGATACCGACTTCTTCGCAGGCGCGGGCATAAATTGTGGGGCCCCTCGTCGAGAGATTCAAGGGCTGTAAGAATGGCCTCAAATCACGGAGAGGAAAGTCCGAATCCTCACCAAGCATATCGCGAGGAGCCTCGCAGGTCGGGCATTCCCCGGTCTTCACGGCGGTGACTAGGGCCTTTTCGGGGTAATCACCGACAAGGTAACTCCGTCGCCGCTCATCATCGGAATTCCCGTAATACCAGCATCCTTGAGGGGAGCTAGGATATGGGCCATGTACGCGTGAAAAACGTTGGACAGAATGCGCCTTCGGGCCCCGACTTGTTCTTGATATTTTTCATCCGCGAAGTCAGAAGGTAGCCAACACATATGCGCGGCGAGATGGCTTACGACGAATTTCCTTAGGAATGTTTCCTATCGTCATATAAACTGGATATATATATGCCATCTTGTTGCCGAATACCATGAGCTGTGTCTTGTCAGAGGAAATAATAATGGGAATAATGGTGGCACCCGGATTGTCGCGTTCAACTGCGTCCTAAAAATTGTTATATTTCAATGCTGCTATTGTGAGAGTATTGCCAACCTGCGTGCTCCACCACCACTTCCCAGTGTGCATATTTTGGTACATTCGGATTGTCTTGCCCTTGTCGATTGTAGTGCTTCTCTGGAACAAATAGGTACGGGGTAAAATCGGTGTCGCCCCACCGTGCCCGAACACATTCCAAAATATCTCGAGAGTACAGATGAAAGACTTCGCCATTTACAACGACTTCAGATCTTGTGAACTTGGGACGTCCAGGGAGTTTCTCGTCGATGAATTTATTAAGCTGGACCGATGTTCCGTACAATAGATTCAGAGACTCGCGAACCTGAAAAATATATTTTCAGTTACATTCAGAGAGAAAAAAATAAGTAAGAATAGAAAGGAAACATACACCGTCAATGTTAATAAGATCCGTGAACGCCGTAGATCCCGAACCACGAAGCGCCCATTTTGCTATTTCCCAATCCATCTTGGAAAAGGGCGCGTACGGACCCGTCTCCTTCGGATTGCGGAGGGAAGATTGATACGCCTCTTCCGAACCTTGCGCTCGGGTCGGGGAGATTGGCATACCAGCGTAGTGCCCCGGATACTTCTTAACAATTGGCTGACGGTGAAACGATCTTCGGCGGCCTTTCGCACTTTGCGAGTTGGCGCCGAAATGCCTTTAGGTGCTACTCCAGGCATTATGGTGTTCTCCTGAGTGAGCGGATGCCAGGCACCGAGCGCGGTACATTGTATGCACCGTCTAGACCCGTCTGAGATGCATCCCGATGATCCTCCTCCTCATCGGACTCGGCTCCATCTGAGTTTTCAGGGTCGTCGTCGGCGGATCGTAGCCGAAGTCCTTTTCAAGGTAATTTTCTCCGAAAATATCGCCCTGAAACTCGCCATGCGGCAGACCATGCATGTGGAGGTCCCAAATTGTTCTGTACCCGAGTCCGAGTCCTTGTCGTGTTCCTGGGAGCTACCGCCTCCGTAATAAGCGAGACTGGGCGGAATTGGGCCAACATGGGATTCGGCAGCGGTGAAAATTGCACGGCAAGCATCATTGGTGGTCAGTCTGAGGTGGAGATTCAATCCCCTTGCCGCCTTTGCATTCGGTCTTGTTAGCGTAGCGCCTCAGTTACGAAGAAGTAACTGTGTTTATTATTAACTACCTGTTAGCGTAGCCTACAGAAGAATTAGAATTGGAATAGGAACATGTAAACGAATGGACGTACGCCTCAATTACGAAGAAGTAAGTAACTGAGGCTATTACGAGAGTATCGTAAACTGTAAGGAACGGAATGATTTGGAATAACGGGATGAAACGGTAGTAAGTAATGACAGTAGGTATGAAGATAAAACACTCCCCCTCAGACCGTTAGTCCGAAACCTTGTGTGAGCCGCAAAGTCTTGACTGTGTCCAACGGCTTGGTGAGTTGATTTATTGCGTATTTGAACGGCAGTGGCGTCTTGGGCGAAAAGCTTCCGGAAAAGGGAATACGCTTGTCCCGCGTCTATCGACGTCTTGCGGGTGGACCTGCGGAGTCGACGCGCGTCGAATGCGTCATTCAAAACCGGTCGTGTTGCCGGCTCGGGAGACTCGGGCCTTGACATTGACGTGGGAACGGTGCTGTGCATCGTCAGGCACCAGCTCTTCTTCTCCCACCATCTTCAAGTCCGGCTCGGCGCTCTCCCCCTCGCTCTGGCGTTCCCCTCGGTGGAAGATCGACACGGCATACGCTTTCTGCGCTCGCTCGTGCCGGTCAGCATCCGGGACCTGTAGTCCGCGTGCATATTTCCCGGTACTGGCCACCAAACAAACCCGCTCGTCGCGCCTTCCCCGCTCTGCAATTGGCGGACATCTGCCGACGGTTTCCGTATGCGGGCCCCAAGTCCTCCCCCACTTTTTTAACATCCGCGGGCCTTGCTGGGGCGTCGGGTTTGTCGACGGCGGCGACATCTTCCACCCCTGCGGTTGATACTTCAATTCCCGTGCTTGCTTCGCGTGCAGGTCATTACGCGGGCCATGCCTACATGGGGAGGTGATTAACGCAACAAGAGGTCGAGGCGAGGGGGAGGGCGTACCATGCCCGTGGTGTCCAGCGCAGATGAAGGCCCGGGTTTGTCATGCAGCTCTCCGACGTAAGGGATGCCTACAATGAATCTTGTCAAGGTTTCTGTTTCTGAATAATAGCAGCTACGAAACGCGCCTTCCGCGGTATATCCCCATGATGCCTGCGACCCAGCTATCAAGCCCTAAACACACGCATTGCACGAGGAGGGAACTTACCAGTCCAGGCATGCGCCAGCCCTCCCCCTACTGCCAAGCCCGAGTCCTCTCCCCATCTCGCAAAGTAGCGCGACAGCGCCTTCTTCAGCGCTTCCGTCCTCTGTGGATCTATATGGGCATCGTCCGTATTACCGAGGAGCCGCTCGATGGGGACGCTCCTTCGCTGGCCGCCGAATATGATCACGCCGTACGTGGGCCGCTGGATGAGGTAGTCGCTGGACGCCTGTTCCCTGCACCAACAAAAATCCGTCAGCAACAGCGAGAGGGAGAGGCCACCAGCGGATGCACCAGCCCGTACGTCTCGCGGAACATGTTCGGCCTCGCATACGCCTCCGGGGGCACGGCGGCGGCGCACTGACCCTTGAAGGGCCAGATGTGCCCCACGAACTCGGGGAGGAGCGTCGCCGTATACGCGTTGGTCGCGTACACCACCGTTTCCGTCTCCACCGCCCCGCGATCCGTCTCCACGCGCCACCCGCCGGCGCTGCTGATGCGCGGCACCACCCGCCGCACAGGCGTCCGCGTCTGCAGATTCATCCCGTACTTCTCGATGCACAGCCCGAGTAGATGCAGCACGAGTTTGCGCGGGAAAAGCGCGCCGCGGGGCACTTGTACGCGGCGAGCGCAGCCTGGCACCGCGTCGTCTCGCGCGCCTGCGTAGGGTCGAGGATTGGTGTCACGATGCCCTCGACAGGGCCGCCGTCGGCAGCAAATTCAGCGTAGGATGCGGCGAGGGAGTCTGCGGCGGGCTGGTCCATCGCGATGTCTGGAGTGATCATTCAGTGATCGGTATCGGGACAAGATAGACAGGGAAGGGAGGAAGGAAGGGGAGCTACGCACCGTAGGTGAAGCCTCGCCAGAAATCGCAGTCGATGCCCTCCTTGGCGATGATTTCCTCCACGAGGTTCAGGGTGTCCTTTCATCGCAAGTCAGATCACCTCCGATCCAGACGACGTAAGGAATACGTACCATCTCGTTCTGGATGATCTTCAACGCCTGCTCCTGCCCAAAATCCGCCTTATAGTCCCGGTAGTCTGCAAATTGACTTCAATCAGCCTTGTAGTGAAAAAAATTAATTCGAATCCGACGCACCGCGATAGCAGTCCGGCCGACAATGCCCCCCATTCCGTGCCGTCGCGCCGTCGCAGGGCTCGCGCGCCTCGAGCAGCGGCACCGACCCGGGGCGCCTGTCCTCCGGGCCCGCCGTCAGGAGGAAGTACGCGGTGGCCACTCCAGAGTCCAGAGAGCCCCGAGCTGATGATCGTGACGTCAGTCTTGTATGGGAGCGTGTCCGTGGTGCGGTGCCTGAGGAGGGGCGAGTTGCGCGTGCTGCAGCCAGAACGAGGGGTTGGGGCGCGGGTAGCCTGGGGAGGTGTCCATGTTCCTCGCAAGGAGGAAACGTTGGCGGCGGGTGGTGCACGGGCATACTTATATCCTGCAAGGCCGCAACTTGACGGAGACAAGCAACTGCGATCAGAGTTCAAGCTCCAGTGGTAGAGGATAAGAGAAGATCCGCGCGGTGGTGTATGTAGATCGCAGTCCTTGACAAGATCTAAAGAACAGGCGTTCTCAAGTTTTGAGCTGGGCGGGACGGTGTGTCTGGAGTATGCAAAAGACGAGGAAGTTACCCAAAGTCAGCGTTGCCCGATCGTTGATCTCTGGTTGAGCTAGAAGCACTATTCACGTCTCGGACTGCCGGCGTCAGATGAGAGCGAACCCAGCCGAGCGGCCGTTGATCCGAGCCTAAGCCGCTGACAAACACATGTCACCTTCTCCTTATTACTATGCTGAACTCGGCCGTACGTCCTACCTGGGTCACAATTGCGTTCGCCATGTGTTGAGCAGTATACCGAGACCATGGTACTGTTGACCCCAAAACCCCTGGATCACCATTCAGCGCGCGAGTGGAGAAAAAAAACCGTCATAGCGCTGTTGGGCACCGGAGCAGCTGGAGCTTGCAGGTCATCTCGAAGAATCGCTGCTTTTCTTAACTTTGATTAAAATTGGTTGCCCTTCGATCTACCTGGATTCCGAATCAGGTTCATAAAGCTATGTGGCCGAATCCCCTCTGAACCCGCAGGGAGCATTCGTTGGTGTAGGGTCTGTCTGGAACAGACTCCTAGTAAGAGACTCCCTTCGAACCGCCTACCTGGGCATTAATGATCTCAAATTTCTTGCTTGCTACCAGAGAACATCGACAGAATAGGAAATTACTCTTGAACGCTTCTGTCATTCTATCCGCTGGCAGCGGTCAGTCATTTCTTACCGTCCGGTATAATGTTCTCGGTTTTTTTTTTTATTGTCCTTAGATTCTTGAGCGCTATTGATTGGCCAGTTACGGACTCAGTCTTCAACGCAGCTTTGGATAAAGAATCTATGAATTGATAACCGCCGCGCGACGCTCCGAGGTGTTATAACCACAGGTGTGTATGTGAGCCTTCAGTGGGAATATACAGAGTCACGAGTAAAGGTGGTACGAAGCAGCCGAAGGAAATGGCGTGGTATTTACTATCCCTCAAATTCAGAAAGATGAATAGCTCGGAGGTGCCTCATTGGACAGTTCCTGAGCCCAAGGAAGAGGCGCGGTGGTCTGTCGACGCTGTGACGTCCTCATCTGGTCCTCCATCATCTTGATGTCCCGCTGTGCATCGCTGTCGCCGCGCGAAGCTACTATCGAACTCGATGCCGATGGCACATCCCCGTGTCTCAGCTCCTCCAGCTCCCGATTGATTTCTCGCGTTTGCCGTTCAAGTTCCGATTGGCGGGCGCGAAGCAACTGGGACCTAGTCCGAGTCCCTGGACTCTCTGTCGAAGTGACGTCGAAGACAGGAGCACGGTGGGGTGGTTCGTGGGCGGAGTTTCCGCTCGGTGACATCATGACCGCGCCGCTGGGCAGCCGGGTCAGAACCGAGTGCGTGTGAGTACTGCCTCGGTGCGGTGCGTAATCTGCTCCGGTTTGTTGATTTGCTGGCATACTATACGGAGTGAGCTCGTCGGGCAGTCGTCCATGATATCCGGGCCGACGCCGACGACAGAAGATGAATATGCCAACAACTGTGGCGAGCACGGCTACTCCACCAACAACCCCACCTGCAATCCTCCCCACGGGAGTTGCGGCCCTCTTCGAGGTTGAGGGAGTGGAAGAGCTAACGCCGCTAGCTGTTCCGGCCGAATTTGCAGTCGCACTGGAGCCAGAGGATGCACCAGGAGATTCAGAGGCGCTGAACGGGGTCGATGTTACCCTGGACGAACTGTTTTTCGTCGCAGAGCTCTTGGCAGTCGAGGACGCTCTTGATGAGGAAGAAATTGCATCTGCCGGTTGGCATCCTACCGCGCTTCCATCCGTAGCAAGAACTAAATGTGAAATTCAAATTTCTTGAGCTGAGGTTAAATGCCCAAAGCAGAAAAACACTGACTGCAGGTGTGACCGGCCGCTTCAAAGCCAAGATGTTAGATGCGAAGGACTGCAATCACCATGCGAATGAACATACGGCAACAATCCCCATTATTCGGACAAGCCTCAAACCCAGAGGGACATTGTTGGCCCGATCCACTGCAGGTCTGTCCCTTTGGACAGCAGCCTCCCTCAACGCAGAATTCGCTAAGCGGAATGAACGACCGCAATTAGGGCTTGTGGAAGCGAAGTGGCGACATACTCACCCTGCCGTACAACACCCTCCGCCTACAAAAACATGAACAATAATTGAGATACGATACTAATACGCGCACCTTGACAGCAGATCCAATCAGAACTGCAACACTCGGTCTTGTCACATAGGTTGAACCCAGCCTTGCACTGGGACACACGAGACGCAAGGAGACCGCGGATGATCGTCTCCCGGGGCCGGATGCGGGGTTCAGCGAAAGGCTTGAGCTGTGTAAGGCGTGCTGCAGGCCGAGTCGGAGTATCGTTTGCACCACATGAAGCGCCTAACAAAAGCGTCGCAGACAGGACCAGCCGGGGGAAGGAGAGCATTTGGGAGGATTCAGGTACATCGGTGGGCGCACTGGCACTGCTCTTAAGTTCCAATTGCTTCCAAGACTTGATTCTTGATACTGTTTGAGCGTGACGTGTTTATAGCATTCATTTCTGGATAGCTGTTACAGACGGGCAAAATACAGAATATGGTCATATTGACATCATCCCCGATTTTCCCAGCAAGATCTTGATCATCGACGAGCATGGTATTTACTGTCTCCCAGCGCACAGTTTATAAGGTTATGGGGGTGAGGAAATGGACCTGGAGAAGCGCGGAAGTTGAACCAAAAGAATTGTCGAAGTCCAGAGGCGCAGATAAATGCATGAAGGCGCCCGGGCTCGGATGCAATTCTAAAGTTGTACAAGCGCTCGCCGGCGCTTCGCGCCGGCTCCCACTTGCTGGATGTACTTAGTTCCTACAATTTACAACGTTATCGCACCGCCCCGCAGGGTTGATCCCCGAGAGTGATCGCATCGATCGCATCAGCACAGCCACTTCCCCTTAGGGGAAAGGCTGGGCCTTGATCGACGTCGACGATTCGACGGGCTTGCCAAAATTGGATTTGATTCCGCGTAGGCAGGTTTTCCTTCAATACGTCGAGATGTCATTAACAAACATGGGCTGGTTATCAGTGAATAGGAATAGATAGACTGCTATGCTAGGTAGACTAATAGAGTCGTAGAATAGTTATGTGGACACTAAATTGTCAAATATAGGAAAGATAACTACGGAGCCTTCCTACGTGCGAGAGGATCGAGTACGGCCAGAGTTAGCACGAATTTTGAGGAGTAACTTGGTCATGTGTGGATGTTCTGGATAACGCTCTTTGAATAGACCATCGTCGCTTCCCAATCTGCAGTTCCGGAACATCAGAGATGAACAACCTTATCTCGACGACACAAGGTCACTCACCGCTCATATTCCATCCCGAGCAATTTTCGCTGACCATAGAGGGCGCCAGTGATGAGCCGCATTGGACCCTTGTAATATTCTGGCGGCCATTTATTCAAAGGCATTAGCCCGACCGCAGGATCCCCAAAAATCCATTGATCTACGGCCCGCCGCCAGGCATCGGGACCCTTCCCCACACTGGGAATGGATACACCAGCGATTGGTATTGTGGTCGTGGGTGGGTCCTCGTCCATCGGAATCAGACCTTGGGTGGCAGCCGATGTCGAATGGTGGGAGGAATTACTTATCCCGGGAATCAAAGATGTCGGATGGCATTGGATACCAGCAGCAGGTAACAGTGAAAGCGATGAAGCAACGAGATTAACAGCAGTGGTGATGGAACCAGAGCTCGAGGTCGTAGTGGGCGTAGATGATACACGGTCGGACTGGATTTGAATGGAGAAGTTGTCGAGTTTGGTCAATATTTGCTCGCTTAGTGTTCTGAACTCGGTAACAGTGGGCGCTTTCAAAGCGTCATGATCGCCCATGAAGCTCTTGTCCGCCTCGAGACGATGGGGATTCAGTGCATCGCCGTGGCCTGACTCATAGCTCTGCAATGAGTCCATGAGATATCGCATTAGCGTGTCGACCTAAAGGTGAGAAATCAGGACGGGACGGCAAAACAGCGTGTGAAAATAAATACCTGCTCTCCCTCGGCCCACCCCCCCCCACCACCGAATAATTGTAAGAGACCATCGCTTGCCGATTGGAGCAAACATGAACCGGTACTGCGATCCACCCCTTCGAAGACAATGTGTGGTAAA
Organism: Mycena olivaceomarginata; assembly: GCA_029378375.1. NCBI lineage: Eukaryota > Fungi > Basidiomycota > Agaricomycetes > Agaricales > Mycenaceae > Mycena > Mycena olivaceomarginata. The sequence continues at coordinate 252,986 of JARKIC010000436.1, read as the reverse complement.
GATCTTGTCGATACCAGCCCCTTGAGCAAACTCGTTGATGTACTCCTGGACGAGGTCGTGGCTCATGGGCCGTTTCGAGTGGATAATCCCGTTTGGTGCTATGTACGGGAAAGCGTAGTCATCCGGCTCGAAGTCGCGACCCAGGCGTTGGCGGTAGGCAGCTCGCCAGCGCATGAAATGGGTATACATGCAAATCTCCGGTGTGTCCTTCTGCTCATAGATATCGTAATGATTGCCTAAACCGAGACCGATTAAAGAGGGCGTAAATTGGCTGATAATCCACTTACTCTCGAGGGGTCCATCGTAGCCCTGCTTCTTCTGCCATCCTTTCCGATTATCTAGAAAGACACCGAGAACTGGAAGGTAGTATGGCGCGGGCCCTTTAGCATCCGGAGTAAGGTCGCGTTCTTGTAATTGACAGAGCTCAAAATTTCTGGACAGGCGCTACCGTCAGCTCAGCACCTGAAGACTTGGAAGAGCATTACCGTGTCCACAAACAATACCCAGAAGATAGGAACGCTCGCATCATGGCATGCTTGAGAAAAAGAAGCAGCTCTGCAACGTCCTTCGGTTGACACTTTTCCACCTTCTCGGTTGCGCACTGGCTCTCTGACCAACGCATCATCTTCTGCATGTCCTCGATTGCAGTGGCTTCAGCGTGCCGCCGAGTCGCCGCCTCGCCTTTGATTCGAGACTTGTTCTTGATACATTTCAGGAAGGCTTGGATTTCTGGTGCGCGCGCTGGACACCCAGTCACTTTGTCGGTATCTTCGTCATACTGGTAAGCCCCGGCATATTTTCCTCCTGGCCTGGCAGCGTATTCCGAGTCAACAATTGACCCAAAAATATTGACACAGAATGACTTGCAATTCATCCCAATATTTCGCCCACGCCCCATGCAAACCCTCGGCGGTACTTTTCCCAAGGCCTTCAACTATGCACTTCTGGTGAGACAGAGCTCCAAAGCCATGGCCGAGAGCTTGTTGGGATTTCCCTCTAACGCCACCCGCCAGAAGCTCGATGTCGATGCCGTCAGGACACTTCCAGCCCGGTTCAGCCTTTTCCTTCACCCTCCGCTCCTTGACTATATCGGCGATTATGACCCTTGAACGAGCAATATAACCACTGTAAGCTGCCTTTGTCTTCTTCGCGTTACTGTACTCGCTGCGCGCAGCCGCCTTTTTGCTCTGTAGGGCCTCGATTTCGGCAGTAGCTGTCTTCTGCCGTCCCGAAGATTTCTTGGTCTTCTTGGTGGCCTTCTGAGCAGCGGCTACAGAAGGTAAACGAGCCATTGGTGGAGGGTGGCAAATTGAGTCGAATTTTTAGGGGTTCGGCTAATTGTCGCTTTGTCTTCATGTCGATATAAGGAAAGTGTGTACGACAATGAAGTATTCTGCACTATCCTCCAAGAATATTTAGCTAGCTAATCCAAATCGATGATTTCTACATCTTCATCGCTGTCCGCTGTTAAATCAATCACACCATGGGCCTGGCCCGCCGCATTTCGATTTACCGATCCACCTTCACCTTTGTCATTGGTAAGATCAATGCTTCCTAACCATTTCTTGGCCACTGGCTGCGCCTCCGGACTGTCTGGGATTTCGACATATTTTGGCGCCACAGCAGCGGTAGGCACGGGGAGAAGTGGTAAATGCTGATAGAGAAATTACGTCGTTAGTAATGCCGCCGTGAAGGCGAGGATGCACTTACCAGAGCCTGATTGAACGCATTCACCATGAGAGGGAAATAGCGCTCAACCAAAGGAGCCGCAATCCATTCATTGGTTGTAGCAGAGAGGGAGGCGGCAGCAGCGCTTGGAGCATCAAGGCGCGAGAGTGACCATTGGCCGAGTCCTCCAATCACAATCTTTACCTGGTATTTCTTCGAGGTCTCTTCGCTAGCGGGAGAGACTCTGAGAATATTCACGAAGGCAGATAAAGGCGGATGTTCTTCCTGTATACGACCCTTGATAACGTGGTTGTGGATTTGCTGTTCAATATTCAGCGGCTGGATAAGGACATTGAGTCGTAATCACGACAACAAATGGAATAGAAGAATACCATAGTAAGCCGACGAGTACACAGTCCCGAAAAAATCAACCGCCGGAATTTCTCTGCAATTGCAGCGGGGTTCCATCCAAACTCTTTATTGCAATAGACAGCCAACTCTGGAAGGGCGGGAAGCTTGACAATCCATTTGTCCGTAGCAGGAGGAACAAAACCATTAGACCATGAAGTGGTAGGCTGAACGTACAAAGAAAGAACGCGAAGACTGGGGAACGTCTCAGGTATCTTGGTGGAAAGAGTGTTCTGTTTGCTTCGCAAAAAGCCGCGCGAGTTTGTGGCGAGCTCGGTGCGGAGATCTTCACGCCATTGAATGAGAAATTCTTCGAGCTCTGCTTCTGCCATGTTCTCCGAGGCTTGAAGCAACGAGTCTCCAAAACCGCAATGAGCAAGTGCCAGGGCAATATGAGATCCGCATCCCGCAAGTCCCACCTGAAGGAGTATGTCAGTTTACTGCTACTCAATTTTAAATGTAACATACTGTATCGTAATCGCCACCGCCCAAGATGGCGAGCAGTAAGATTCCCCCACGAGTGAGCCCGATATCATTCTTGAACGACTCCGAAGTGTAAACCGTGATTTCATCGGGAATATCTTTATTCATCCTTCTCGGGCTCAGTGTATGCACCAGTAGAATTGAAATCACAAACTTTCTTATGATACGGTGTTGCAGGGTCGGACGGCCGGGATGTGGAAATCCTTCCACATCCTCATTATATTTCTACTTTATTACGCCTCCTATTTCTGATTACAGCAGTATTTGTACGGTAAATAATGCCACATCATCCTTTCCGCACGAAAACCACCACCAACGCGACCAGTGCAAGGCCAAGCGCCTAGAGGTAGCACCGAGCTCCTCGCCCCCTCCTCTCTGGAACGTCGCCAGTGGGCAGTATTGCCACCAGAAACCCCCAAACCACGCCTTACAACGCCACCTTCAATTCACCGCATTTTCGCACACTTTTACTCTATTTTCTCGCTCTTTTCGCACTCTACGCCCCGGGACCCATTCCTATATTTTATTCCAACCATCCACTCGAGCTTTACACGGACTACCGACCCTCATTCAGAATCCGCCTCCCAGGCACACAGCCCTGCAACAACGGCTGGCGCCAAAGACAGCGACATCACCGTCATCCGTTAAAATTCCGTCAATGCATCCAAAATTGTCGAGATATCCCAGCTCCGAGTCAGCTTCTCCTGGCGCCTTGAAAATGTCAGTCATAGTTCTCCACCAGAACAGCCTTGTTACCATGTGGTAGTGGAACCCAAATAGTTCAATCAGCTTGATGAATTCGGCGACAAGCCAGTGCGGCTTTGCCCTAACCTGCTTGTCGCGTTTGACAGAGGGCTTATTGGGCCCGTCAAATACGAAGACCGCTGTTACTCCAGCTTGATTCAAGGCCGCCAGTTTGTAAAATAGTGCCTTGAGCTCGGGGTTCTTGCCCATCTGGGCGTGGCGGGGTTTATGGAATACCGCCTGACACTGTGTTATCCAGAGACTGTAGGAGTGAATGAGTGCATATTTCTGAAGGTTATGATAGGCTTACTACGCATCCACGCCAAAAATCATTGTTCCTATATTTCGATGTTTCTGCACGAAACCTTCCTTGATGCAAAGCTCTTTGAAAGATATTGTTTGTGCAACCGGTTTGACAATCTACCTCAACCTTTAGCTCATGCGCAATGCTGACGATTTCTCTTACCTCCCAGAATACCGAGATGGTCATGGTGGAAGGAGGGAGAATCGAAACTGACTCCTGTCTCAATAATATGATCGGTATGGTGTTCGCAATGTAGTTACAAACACAGCAACTACGTTACTTCTTCAAAATGTCATCTACTGAGCACCACGAGCATAGATCCTGAAGATGCCAAAGAAAAAATACACACGCAAAGTAAGATAGCAGATAGTGGTGCTTCGAGACCAAGCCAGCCCCGACGTCTTGGGCCCCGCCTCCTTCGACTTCTGCTCCCACTGTGCCAATGTCGTGAAGCATGCATTAGCATTCGTGCTTGCGATGAAGGAAAGCCGATCACCGGAACTCCAACGAGCCCGCGATGAAGGAAAGCCGATCGCTGGGACTCCGACGAGCCCGCGCCCGGTCCTAGCTGCGGTCAGGAAATCTAAGTTAGCGACGAATACATGCTTCAATTACACATGTACCTAGCTATAGCCCAAATTTTCTGCGGCTTGCGGCAGCCCACAACAAGTCATCGTGAGCGCGGTGTCGCTCTCAGCATGCTCAGCCCATTGCGTTGGGTGCCAGAGTGGGTGAGGCGCGGCTGACTGAAGCAGAGGCAGAAGACGCGGGGCCGCTGGGGGCAGGCGATACGCAGCGGCTGACGCCCGGGCTGGCGGTCGGGATCTCGGAGACAGAGATGGACGCCCCGTTTGATGTGTTCGCCGGCGACAGCTCACATCGTGACCTCTTGCACAGTATAACCTCGCAGCCTGTGTGCGTCCATGTGGTTGAAGGCGGTGCGGAGGGACATGACTGAACAGGATATACACAGGGCGGGTGGGAGGAGGATATTTTGAATATAGGTGATGTTCACGAGGACACGCTCGACGGTCGCGGAGTCTATTGGTAGAGGGCACTGGATAAAAGGAAAGAGTTAGCACAAGTCAAGATGTAGGGCAAAGGTGTGCACATTGCTGAATACGCATCCGCGCGCGCAACATCCGCTCTGTCATGTATGGCCGGAAGGCGGGAGCCACTCGCGTACATCCCCGAGATTCCAGCACAGCTACAGTCTTCCCCACAGGTAACCGTTGCTGCGCCACCGACATCACTCTTTCCTCCTGCGGTACAATCTCATCTCCACAGCCCGATCCGGCCGTCATCGTGCCCCGCGACACCGTCACCGCACGCACTACATACATTTCGTGCGCTCACTCTGTCTCGTTCTCGAGGTTTACGCCACACTGCGTCGGAAGTGAATGGGTACGTCGACGCCGTTACACAAGAGCACGAGAAGGAGCGTGAACGGTTACGGCGCGCGCGCGCGCGAGACGGTGGCTCGCCACGGCTCGGGCGAGCCAATACATCGGGCACTGTGGCGACTACTGCGACGCCGGTCCCAATCCCGCCTGCGACCCCCCCAGTCTGCCTCCGCATCTGTAACTGTTCCCACTCCAGTACCTCAGTCCGTTGCTGGTCCCAGCCAGCAGCCAAATCAAGCCCCATCCACTTTTCATCCGTCTCCTCCGCAAGCCGATCCGCCGTTTGTCGTCCCGCTGGACGAAAATCGGACGTCGCCTGTGGTCGCGGATCTCCCACCCATCTGTTGCCCCTACACCCATTACACTCCCACCTGCCGTCGTGCCCGCCGAAATGCAACCTCCGCCCCAGATCCCGCAGGCGCAGGGCTTCGATCCATTTGACTCCCAGTCGTACATGGACATCGACCTGGCGATGAACGACTTCGGAGGGATGGGGGGCATGATCGACATGGGCATGGGGATTAATTTTGGGATGGGCGGTGGCGGGGACGACCGGCAGCGCGCGTCTGCGATGGATTTCGAGACAGACTTCACCGATGATGATTTCAGCTTCTTCGACCGCCCGCCGGACGTCGTGCCTTCTGCGCCGCTCCGCATGCCCAGCGGCGCGCCTTCCACCTCGATGCTCCCGGAGCTGCACCCCGGTGCAGGGCTCACCCCCGCCGCGGCGGGCGTACACCAATGCGGCGCAGTGCCAAGCGCAATTGGTACGCAGAGCGCAGCCGGCCACGGAAACACCACGTACGATTGCAATGATTTCATCGACGGCGCAGGACGCAGGCGTCGAGCGGCCTGAACGGGATCGGTGGTGGCCCTGCGTCCACAATCACATTCGCCATCTGCTCCCGGCTGCGCTCCTCAAAATTCCCGTCGACGTCTCCGCCCGTCATCCTCCTCCCCACCTCGCCGATGAACACCTGCCTGCCATCTTGCCTCCGCCCTCTGTGGTACACAAAGAAGCTTCTGCGCCTCGCAACATGCAGTCCAAGCTACGCCTCGAGGAGGGTGAGCCGGTGCACCCCTATGCACAGATTCAGCGCAAGCAGCGAGCTCTCCATGTATCCGTCCGAGATGTAGATGAGCACCGTGAGGGACTGCGTGCGCGGTGGGGGTGCGGGTGTCGCTGCAGGGGAAGGTGCGGGGCCGGCGCTCTCCATGAGTAGATTCAGCGCGAGCGGCGAGCTCTCTGTTCACCCGTCCGAGCTGTAGATGAGCACTGTGAGGGGCTGCAGGCGCAGTGCGGGGCGCGGGTGCAGGCGAAGGTACCGGGAATCAGGGAACATGTGTGCAGCGGCGGGAAGGGAACAATGCCGCCGGCGACACCGCCGCACACCGGTATACACCCGATCCCGAGCCAGGTGTCATCGCTGCGCTGTTGACGCTCGTTGTGCTGCTGGTACTTGAATTCCGCAACGCCGCAGGGTGTAAAGACCACTCGAGGAAATTTGAAGGCGCGCTAGGGAATGGCAGATGTATCAGGGTGCCCGCGTTCGGCAAGGGCCATACCCTTCCCTCTAGTCCCTCGCCATCATTATCCGCTTGCACCTGCCCATCCCTCATCCCATCCAACATCACCGAATAGTCCTCCACCACACGGAGGTACACCAAGCCGGGAGCGGCGCCATCTCGTGGCACTCTTGAGACACACACATCGTACCCCATCCCCTCCCGCGGGTCGTTGCTCCACTTGTACGCAAACAGGTCCTCGTTCAGGCCCCCACCGCCCCTACCCCCGAGCGGCGAGCACGAGAGTGTGGGCAAAGACGGGCTGGGTGGCGAATAGACCATGGCTTCCGAGGCGTCCCCGACACTGGGCCGCGCTGCTGTGCTCCTTGTCAGAGTGCTCAGTGTTGACGTCGAGGTCAAAGTCGTCTTCACTGCGAGGGAGGGCGCGCTGCAAAGTAGAGGTGGATTTGGAGGTGGAGGTAGAGCTGCCGTTGTAGGCGTTATTGGCGTTTGAGGAGGAAGAGGAGGTTTGCGAGGACGAGGTGGGCGGACGAGGTGGGCGATGGATACCCGCGGTGCGCGCCGTGGTCTAGGTCCATTGCATGTTGCTACAGACATCGACATCTCCATCAGTACCCGAGAAAATATTGCAATGAAAGAAACGTACCTCATAAGAAGTACATTGGGCAACAAATGCAGACTCGGGAGGCGCCCGTCCCCACTCGTCGTCGGCGTCACTGCATCCCCTTCATTTTTCGCGTATTCCCGTGGTCATGGAAATGATGCGCCAACGCCGCATGCGGTTCGAGCGTGAGCGGCGCCAAGTTGGCGTTGTTAAAGGCGCTGACAAAGGTGGTGTTGGTGCTACTGGTGGGCGTTGGTCAGACTGTTGAACATAGTATCGTTAATGAAGGCATTTGAAAGATAGAGAGAAAAGATAAAGGAAAGACGACTAACCCATAAAACCCCATGTTAAGCGCCAGCCACGTAACCGGCGCCTCTCCATCGAGTGCTTGATAAAGGGTGATGGCATCCTTTATATGCAAGAAATTGTGAGCAAGGGCTATATCCAGGTACGAAAATATCCTCACCAGAAGAACATGGCCGCTGAGTCCCGGGTTTAGGTCTTATGCGGCAGCCCTGAATTCCAAGCAACGAGTAGTGGCGATGGCCCTGCTCGCTGGACTGAGGACACTGAGCGATGCGCGCTGATGGGCAAGGAACGGCGAGGGCACGGGCAGAGACCGGTCATGAAGTCCTGCGCTGGGTTCATCTTGGTCACGACAAGGTTACGGGACGGCACAAGCTTGCGGGTTGTGTGCGTTTATGGGGCTCGAGGTGGCATGAACAGTGATGTCGTGCTTTAATCTACATTCCAAATAATTTTTAGTGAGAACGAATTAGAAATTGTGTGAACACAGGAAGAAATAGTACACACCGAAGACAAGATGTATACCCAGAGCAGGAGGACATCCCAGCACTCGCAAGGTCGCATTTATCGAAGGCCGGCTGACGGCGGTGACACCAGCGAACGATGGGTTATGGGCAGAGGCTCTCGGGGATGACAGGCTCGCAGAGACGGAGACGGTGCAGTCACAGTGTAGGTTCGTTTGCGATATGTGGGTGAAACCACGCAGATAGAAAATGGCTGCAGATGAAATTACTGCAAGAGATAAAAGAAATGGTTAGTGCACATAAACGAGGCGTAAAGCGTGTGCGTTGCTTGCCATATATCGCACAGCTGGGGAACGCCAAGCAGGGCCGACGCTCGATGAAAGATGCCATCAGCCTTATAGGGAGAAATTTGTGAGCGAAAGAAAAGAAAAGAAAAAGTATATACTCACTCAATAACATCAACAAAGGCGACAGCGTGTTTTGGCGCCTGAAGAGACAGAAAGGAGGACTCCCTCATCTGTGCAGTGTCGAGCCGCGGCAATCCAACAGTCCATCTGGTCTCGCACTTTGGTTCCGGTTGCGTGAATCAGCGCGTAGAATGACGAAGAAGCAGAGACCTGAGAATAATAGTCAATATGCAGCGAAAGAAAGAAAGAGAAAGAAAGATACGCACACACACCTTGTGCCGATAAAGAATGCAGGATACATGGGTATTGCGCTGCCCTGCGGTCGAGTTTGGTGCGGCAGACTTCAAACTTGTGGCAAGAATTTACTTCAAAACCATTTGCTTGCTGGAAGCATCCGGTGTTCGGCAGGTCGATAACAGCTGAGGTTCGACCGGAAATTAAGCGGGGAAGTGAACGAGGGGTGGGATCCGGTGGGAGCTGGTACAACAACACATTCGCGACACAGATCCAAACACAACCAGGCAACGCGCGAAAGCGAATTGCGCGTCTTCCAATGGGCACTGGAAGGAACAGAAAAATATACAGAACTAATAGTACAATTCATATACTATCAAAGAATGCCACAGGAGGAACTGGGAAGAAAACCTTGAGAAACAAGGCCAGGCGGAACAGGTTTAGTCGTTTCTCTGCAGTAAGTGAAATAAGCGGCGCTAAGCGCTTATAAGCTATCAATTTACCGTAAATTGATATCAATTTACACAATTTACAGCCCCTGTCCACAGCGCGCCAGCATTCCTGACGTCCCTGTGTTGCTCCCTCTACCATCCACGCGTCTGAATGAGTTACGGGGCCTTCCTTATCACCTTATGAGTTGCGAATTGACTCAGAATTTATTTTACAGACATTTGGACTCGGTGTAAGTACCGTAAGTACATTCAATGCTCAACGCAAGTAATGTCAGAGCAGACTAAATGTGCTACATATTGTGTCCAGAAATACTGGTCTCACTGTAGGTTTACGTTTGAAATAATTCCAAGTTGTTAACGACGCTTGGAGTCCTCAACTTTGTGAAGCAAGTTGACTACAATATCGGCAGGGAATGCACTTATTACCTGAACTCTGGCCCCAGTTCTACGCGTTTTCCTCATATTTCTACGTGTCAATGGATGCATACATGGTATTCAACTCCTTAGCCTGGGTTTGGCTTGCAGAATAACACTTAAATTGACATGGGCTGTTGTAGACAGCCCATTTTGTTTGGCAGATTTGCGGGAACTTTTGTAGTGCATTGCCTCAAGTTCGTATTTAACTGCTACGCAAGTGGTATCTAAGGTATATATGATTCTCAGAGCACTAGCAAATATTCCTTTGGGTTCGTCGTCTACTAGGTGGCTTGTTTCTGCTCTCCTCGATCGACCAAGATCATTCAAGTTTGAGGCCGACGTCATAATGTCGCGGTTCATATTTTCATTCTCTGGATTCTAATTAAACTATGAAGTGATTCTAAACCTCCAAATGTCATGTTTGCATCCGGGCAAAGACCTATAAGCGATGCTGGATCAGAGTTAACAGCCGTCTGATGTTAGTAGAATGAAGTAGGATGCGTTGAAAATTTGCCTTCACCGTATTCGAGGCAGGAGGCACGTCACTTTTTATTTCCCCGCTTCTCTGTTCTTGAGACGTCCTTCTTACCACAAAAGTGCATAATTTCTCACTTGGTCGTTGCTTCATTTTTTTGGTTGCAAAACTTCTGGTGCTTTTCTCTTCGACTTCAATTGTTTATGGCGCTCACGGCAGTCAAAGTATGGATAGCACAAAGCATCTTTGCTGGGAGCAAAAGCGCACACCCAGAAACTAACCGGAGATAATGAAATCAGCAGATCTGAGATCTCGATCACCGGCAACTAACGCTTTGGACGTTATCGTTATCTTTAGGGTTTACATGATTTACAATTTGTTTCTGTAAATCAACACAGATAAACATACTTAACTAAAATAAGAACATTGATCCGAGCACATTGATCCGAGCTGCCGGGATGATAGATTAAAATCGGAGTTTAAAAAGGCTTCAGACAGACGGACGGACAGACGTAATTTTATAAAGAGGGTACTGTACTATTTCGATCAATTCGTATGTCACGCGTCACAGGGCCCAAAATTTACGAATTTTTTCGTACATGTCACAGGTCACCGGGGGCATATACGAAACCCTCAAACAAGTCACAGAAATGCTGGAAAAGGGCTCAAAAACCCGATTTTTCGCCTCCGCGCATGTGCAGTTAGCCAGCGACGCCGCGGCGTTCGCACCAACTGTCAATTTTGACGTGAGCGGAAGTAAACCGCTGATCGGGTTCTTCCGCCTTTCCTCTCCCTTCCGCGACTCTGCGTTGACCACATTTCTTGACAGACGTCCAGTCGAGCCAACACAGGATTAATCACTATTCAACACTGCTACAACCCAGGAACATCCAGATCCTCGTCCTTGTCGTTCGCGTGCCGCCAGAACTCCCCGTAGCGCGTGGTCGGGGCAGCGTTCGCGTTTGCAAGTTTGGTTTCTGATCAAGTATTAATTTAATCCATTCTAAGTGTGCCTGGTGGCAGCTAGAAAACAAATTAGGCATATGTGAGGGCTTGTCTTGAATTTGCGACCGATTTACGAAAAAAAAAAAAAATGTCACGCTCGCCCCGACCGAAGTACGAAATCTAAATTTCGTATCCCGCGGTCACAGGTCACAGGCCGGTTCGAATTGATTGAAATAGTACAGTAATGTCCGCCGCGACTCCCGAATTTATTTCGCATCGTCACGAGCAGTCCGCCCCCCGAAACATTGGCACAGTTTAGTTTCTGGAGACTCAAATGCCGGATACTTACCGAAGGAAGCCGTGGCGACAGAGAGAACGCTTATGATCAAGGGCAGTATGATGGACCCGGTGATCACTGCCAGTGCGCATTCCAGTTATCGGTTGAACGGCCTTCACAGATGCATCCACTGACGACTGATGCGCCAGGCCGTAAACAGTTGTACTGGTGCCGATACGGCCACGATTGCTGAGGCGTCTGCATTCGAGATTCAACCTCCACGTCAAGATATGCTCGGAAGCTCTTACCTTCAGGGAGAACTAAATTCCAAATACGACGGGAAGAATTCAACAAATCAAACTTGGAGGATCGAAAAGTCGAACTCACGCAACGGAGATGTAATAACCGCCCGTTCAGTTCCTGAAATGCCGAAGATTATAGGGGAGAAACAAAGAGAACTGGTCTACGATTCGTATCGAATGATCAAGGGTTCATAGATAATTCCGATCTCAAATAAGAGGTTGGCGGTCTCCGCAAAGAACAAATACAGCATCTGGGACGTTGTCCGAGCCCAGAATAATGCAACGGTTGCCAATAATCCCTAGATCGTTATCCAGTGTATTAATCGTTCCGGAGATACCAGGCTTGTCGAGATAAGCGCGCGGTAAAAGCCAACAGAAGCGCGGCACATCTCGTTAATGCCTTGGGTTGGATCTGTCATTTTCGTGGACAGGATGTTAGAATTTGACGCTGACTGGCGACCTGCTTCGAGCTGACAGTAAGTAAGCTGAGACCTGTCGGATATATTAACAGCAAGTTCCTGGGACCGGTTTAGGTTCCAGGTCTCTGTAAAAAATAACATATACTGTATGTTTATTTACTTTTATGGACGAACTCACCTGACCCCGGTAACTTCCGCGTGTCCCGCCCTCCTCAAATCATTAAAGCGCGTTTCCCGATCATGTATTACCAATCCGCCAGATGCCAGCCCCCGTCCTCTCTAAAAAACAATAAACACATTTCCCAATCGTGGATTACAATATTAATATAGTCTCTGTTACAGAACTGTTATACTGATGTCGAACAAGTAAGGATCAGTATAAAATATTAATACGGCATATGCTAATGCGGACGCCAGCTCCCTCCAAAACCTAGTCCTCTTCTAAACAGATGCTATAACAATTCCAACTCGTACCTCGTTTGTTATCCAAAACCATTAAAACACATTTACCGATCGTGGATTACCAATGCAGTAGATGCCGACCCATCACTGTTACAACCCAGGGATGTGTTGGCAATGTTGCCGTCGCTCCTCTACAACTGTCTCAGCTCGGCTTCCAGCGGCTGTTTCATGAACCGGCTACCAACCGGCTAGTCCCAGGTTATGACTGTCCCTGTTTCTCCTGTGCCGCCTGCACTTCCCAAATTTCCTCCTCTGCTGCACTCCCTCCACTAATGTTGTTCTGTCCCAGTGTCGAAGAACTGGACAAAGTCGATGAACCTCACGGTGCCCCTCCACTTCAGTTTTCCAACCATATACTGCAGGATTCTGATGAACCTGACCTACCCCCCACTTATGACTATGTGGACTGGTGTAAGGACGGCCATCCTCACACAATGTTTATCCGTGCCGCATTGATGCAGCTTAGTCAGCCTCAATATTCATATTTAAGACGACATCTTTTACTTATCTCCTTTTACGCTTACAAACTGACTACCACTATCCTGTATCTTCCATCCGTTGCTTGTAGCCTGGAGTCCTTGCCGTTGGAATACACCGTGGTCCTGTCTGTTTGCGTGACCTTGTCAGTGTTCTGTCTAGTCGACGACAGCCTTTCAACTGGCCCAAATTTAAACACCCTCCGGCCGCTCACATGGGCCACAGCTGACCCATCCCCCTCCAACTTCCTTTACTTTCGCACTCATTTGCCTGTCATGCATATTAACCTTGTCCCAGGATAACATGCTGCCTCCTGTCACCCTAGAGACGCCACCGGTGAATACCGACCAAATTGCTGTACCTCTTGCAGTCATCGTCTCTGATGCTCACAGGGAGGATCAAGGTGTCTTACCATCCGTGGTCGCCCCTGAACGTTTGGCTCCAATGTCCTTCATCTCAGACAATGCTCCAGCTGTGGTGTCAGTTGGTCCCAGGAATATGCGGAGCGCCGTTTGAATATCAAGGGGCTCCACATCTGAGAATTTTTCAGACCCCTCAAAATATGAAACTGAGCTCAGTTCAGGAAATTTGGGAATTGGCGACACCGGTAAAGCGACCGGCGGCATGATTGGCAGCATCTGATCGGAGTTTGAACTAACTTTGACAGCTACAATATGCTCAAAAAGCCACCCCTCTGCTTGTGCCCGCCCGTGCCCAATATATTGCTATTGTTGGCCGACGCCAGTGGACATGCATCACTCAATGCTCCCGCCTGGTGTCAGGTTTTGGTTCCACCATGTGTGTGAGAGTGCACCCATGCCGCTGGATGCCTGCCCAGCTCCCTGTTCGCCACTCAGCTGCTCTTAGCAGGTGCACAGGCACGGCAAATGAGGCGCTGACTCGGATGTGAGTGACACACTCCTTACTATGGCAAGCACTGAGTGCTGGCACGTTCACCCTTGTGAGCTGCAGCTACTCGGAGTTAGCGTGCTGCATTGAAGTGTTACAGTGGCTTTGGTTCGCGAAGGCACCACCAATGTTGACACATTTCTGTAAGGCTGCTGCTTCAACCTTACTACATTCCTCTGCACCGTCTAACCTCTCCCATTGCGGATTGGTTCAGCTTTTACTGTCTGCATCACATTGCCACTGTTCTGTGCTATTGCACTGCACTACTGCTGTTCATGCCATCCTCATTGTATTGCTCCTACCGATCCCCTTCAGCCTTGGCTTAGCACACCAACACCTCAGTCCTCATTACTCCTTGCAATCCTGCATTGTATCTTCACTGCTACCACTGACTGAATATCATTGGCCTCAATCTCATTGCCTTTTGACTAACCCTCATTTGGCCTTCAGATTTCCTTATCATTGACTCGCCCACATCCCTCCTCAATGATCACCTATACCACTCTTCAACATCCTATCCTTTACATTGCTGTTGTTGAGTCCTTATCTTACATTCTGATTTATATCTTATGTTACATTCTATTCCTGTTACATATCCATCTACGCATTGATTGTGACTACGTACTTTACTGATAGCATCTTCTCTTCTTGGTCTTGACCACCATGTATCTTTCCTAGTGGCTGCTCTTGAATGACCACACTATTGTTCTGTCATTCTTGGCTCCTCTTAGTTATGTCTGGCCGACCCCTCTAGTGTTGACTGCTTCCACAATACAGCAGCCTTCCAATTTCACGTTCATCTCACACCTTTCCTTGCCAGCCGCTCGTTGTCAAAGTGCTTCAGGGGCTCCATGAATTGGAACTCCGACATGATATAAGCTGGCCGGCGGTCAACCACCGGCCACTTTTGATGCTGGTTTCACATCACCAATTCCCGAAAGCTCTCGCTCAGTTTCAACTTAAAATCCAGTCCTCTGAAGGTGACCAGTGAAGTAATTGTTGAGTTAGAGGAGGAAACATTATTATTGCATTTGGAACACTGATCGTGCACCGCCATTCCGAACGTAGTAACTTATCACATGGGTCAGCAGTGGGCTGGATACCGGAAATTGTTTCCACTCAATGAAATATAGAACATTGTAGAGAACATTTGTAGCACCCTTCCCTGGCATCCTTGACTGCTCCAAGAGCAGAAAACCATGGCTCTGGTGCTTTTTGAGCGAAATACATCACGTGAAATTACTATATAAGGATATTCCCATTTGGGAGGGGGGGGGGGGGGGGTCCCCAAAATCTCTGGGTAGGGGGGGGTCGGGGTATGGTGCGGATTTCACAAAAGTGTTACCCGTTGGCAAGTATTTACAGTATAAAGCAGTAAGGCTGGCGAGCGGCATGGCCCACTACCTGGGTTGTAGTCAAAACACATAGTACAAGTAAATGTCAACAGTGTCACAGAACTTGTTTGCTCTCGAAACATAGTGATGCACTTGTTTTTCAGAGACTGTGGTATCAGCTGTGGCCACATTCAATGTATTTGATTGAGCATTTCACAACAGGTTTCCCGGGTAGTGTGTTCTTGTTCCTGTGAGCTTTGTGCTTTCTTCCCTCCTCACAAGGCAATGATGTGACTCTTTAGTTGTCTGCACAGTTGTCCGATGCTATTTGCCTATTTGCACCTGTATATCTGTATTTATGCAGACCTGCCCATAATACAACAGTCTCTTGATCTCCATGCCATACTACATGTTTGACTTTAGTCCAATGTTGACCAGTTCTACTTCACCACATCGTGACAGGTGCCTGTGCTGACTACCTAGAGGATGTGTCTTTGTCCTGATGACCAGATTGCTCTGTGTCCTGCCCTCTGCCAAGATTTCAACTCTGTGTCCAAGATGTCCAAGGCCGGGTTGAACATTATCATATCATTGATGCTGACCACAAGCAAATTTTGACCGAAAGTTTATCACATGTGGCCGTTGCATTGAATATAGCTGTGGCAGGTGTTTGCAACCTGTGTTTCCAATGGCACGTGGCCGTGCATAAATATGCAGACACCGTTGTGACTGCCAATGTGGCCAACTGCTCATCTGCCCCAGTCAACAACTTTCTCAATTCCTTTGAAAGTCATAGAAAGCCGATTCTCTTGTCAATTACTGCATTACATCACCTCCCCATTCCTGAAAAGGCAACACTTGAATCCCTGTGTGTTGCAATTACTGAAAACATCTATGTCAGGACATTTCTCTCAGTTGTCCAACTCCCATCCTTAAATTTCGCTTCCCAATGGTTCATCTTTCCCTGATTGTGCAGACGTTTGGGATGAATGGCATGAAATAATCTCAATGCAGATCTACTGTTACAATGACAAATGCCCGAGCATCCACAAGTCGGTATGATGACAAGGGGATTGGGTGGTGCAAGGTATTAACCGTTCGTCAATGAAGTTGAATAAAACACTAGGAGAGGTACAGAATATCTATGACTAGGTTACGACTATATACTGTTCGTTGTATCTAATCATTGTAACTATCATCAAGTTCAACCGTGAGTTATACCTTCCTAATAAGTAAGCGTGAGTAAAGTCTATGATCTGAGCATAAGGCTTCGGTGTGGTAAACGTTCGTAAGTAATGCTATGCTACTATATATAATTAAAGAAGAACTGTCTGTGCGCTGCTTCCATCTGTTAGGCATGTGTTCTTACCAAGAACATGCCGTAGGCCGCAAGGCTATTAGTAAACACCACATGTATGTAATGTGTTCGTATGTAAATATAAATGTTCATGTGTATAAAATATGCTCCACTCAATCGTACCAACCGATCGTCCAGATATAATTAACTAACCCGATTCATTGGTAACTTCTTCGATTGTCGGGGGGTGGGATGGTGGTGTCACATGAGAGGTGCTATCATGTGGTTCGTGATAAGATAAAAAATGCTCGAATTGTGACATTACCCCCCTCTCTAGGGTCGACGTCCCCGCTGACAGGGACAAAATCGTTGGTTTCCAGGATAAATAATTTCTTCGTTGAGTATTGTAATGACTCCTCCTTGGGTTTATACCAGTGGATTAAATAATCCCAATGCCCTGATGGCAAAATCAGCAGGACCCCAGGTCCTATCTGTATTTCTTCCTCTGTCAACAACTCCCTGACATTAATCTCATGTTCTCGATTATACTTATCGAGCATTTTCTTCACTTGGGTCAGGTGATGTCTCGGCTCCCATGTGTGTTCTGATATGGGGTAATCCTTCCACTTGATTAAATATTGATAACCCTGTCCTTTCTTGTGGTGGTTCAAAATCTCCTCCACTTCATACTCCGGTTTGCCTCCGATAAGAGACAGATGTTTCTCCCCATGCCCTTCCGGCAGTGCGTGGTATGGTGGTTAGATCATCCAAAACGGTTGAATTATGAGCCAGGTAAGGGCAGATGTAGGAAATTTCCTTTTGGGGTGAAAGGTGTTAGTGTCCAAAAAAGGAAAGTGATGCTCAGATCATAGAGCTCATCAAGGGCTACAAGAGTCACCTATACCATTTTCCAATCAGTAGCCCCATTGGCCCGCAAAATGCAAAATACTTTCTGAGACGCAGCACTTTTTTGCAGCATTCCATCAATTGCAACCCCAATTTGGCCAGCCATCAATGGTAGAGCCCCTAGACGGGCAGCCATCAATTTCAAGGCAATGGCTGGGGCTCATCAATCCCACCCCAGTACAGGTAGCCATTAGTTCAAGTGTTTTAAGCTATTAATTCAATTAAAATATGGGCTAATTATTCATTTTCACATCTGCAGCACTGTGCCGAAATCCCATCAATGCCAGATGTGCTTGCCACCCACAGTGCGCATTATAAAATGTACCAGGCCTGGAAGTTAGCCTGGGCATTCTAACACGCACTGCTGGAAAAAGCAGGGCGTGTTATAATGGTTCTACAGGTTGAGCTCATGTGACATAAACACGACAGGTCGCCAGACCCCGTCCTGTTCCTGACTGAGCACAGCTCCAATTGCTCCATCCGACACATCAGCTTCTAAACAGAATTTCCCATCGTCTATTGGCAGTGCCAAGACCACATCTTCAGCAATCCGCTCCTTGAGCTTCTGAAATGCCAAGTCCTGCTCGGGTCCCCAGGACCACAAGACCTTTCCCGTTAATTTGGTTAAGGCCGGGCGATGTCGCTGAAACCGCAGACAAATCACCTATAAAAATTAACAAAACCTAAGAACACCTGTACTTGTTTGACGTTCTTTGGCACAGGCCACTCCATAATCCCTTTGATCTTGGTTGGATCCATCCGCATGGAGTGATGTGAAATAATAACACCGAGATACTCAATCTCGGTCTTCTCAAAGTCGCATTTCTCCGGTTTGAGGAATAGTTTATGTTTTTCCAGTGTCTCCAGGATGTGTTGTAGAATCCGGTGATGATCTTCCAGATTATCCGTATAAATTAAAATATTGTCAAGATAAACAATTACATGACCCTCGTTGATGAGATCCTTGAGGATATCGTTCATCATTGTTTGGAACGTGGCCGGTGAATTTGTTAATCCGAAAAACATAACCAATGGCTCGAACAATCCTCAATTGGTTCGGAAAGCCGCTCTCCATTCGTCTCCTTCCTTGATCCGAACATTGTTGTAACCCCAGTGGATATCAAGTTTGGAGAAATATTTAGCGCCTCGGAGTTTATTAACTAGTTCTGAGATAAGGGATAACGGATAACAATTCTTGATTGTCATCTTGTTCAGCTTCCGGTAATCCTACACCGAGCGAAGGGTTCCGTCCTTCTTCTTAATAAAAAAAGAAAGCTGATGCCATCGGCGACTTGGATGGCCTAATCCGTCTGCTCTTCAAGTTCTCCTCGAGAAACTCTTTAAGCTTTCCTTGTTCGTCCAGCGATAATGGATAGATCTTGCAATCTACAGCCTTTGATCCTAGCTTAAGTTCAATTGCAGACGAAGATGTTCTCACGCAGCTACCACCATGATCAAATGGCGCCGGGCCATATTCCGACACCCCCGACACACTTTCAGACTCCAAAGCCAGCAGACGGGGGCTGGCCGCCTTCTAACCGATCACATATCTGCTCACTACGACCACCTCAAGTCACTGCTTGACTCCACTAGCTACAATGACACTGATCCTTGATATTGCCACCACACCGACCTTCTCAGCCCACACAACAGATGTTCTTCGTGCCCTATGTCAGTGCACCATTGTGGCTACGTGCCCCAGCCCCAATCCCAATCCCAATCCACTACCCCATGCCAGCACTGCCCTTCGACTCCCACCACACTTGCCACGTATGCAGACGCCGCCACTGCGACCCCGGATCATACTGGAACAGCCGCTGACGAGGCCAGGATGACCAAGGCTGCCAAACACGATCGTGCGCAGTCGAGCGCCAGCTCGGCACCCGACCTTATTTTCCGCATTGACTCCCTTCCCTCAGCGCCTACCGTTCGGCCACACCCAACGGCACTTTTCCCAGCCCTTGCTGCAAAGCCCGTTGCAACCAGATCTTTGCTTAGCAGGAGTGCGATGGACACAGAACAGAAACCTTACAATCAGCTTCGCCCGCAGCGGCACCTATACTGCTGACGGGGCCATGGAGCATGCTCCTGCCATCTGGGGCATCATCAAGCCCATCTATGGCTCCCAAAACACTACCCTACCCCTCAGATCGACTGCGGGGGACCCAGCTCATTAAGTTAGGTCTTCACGAAGTATTCTGGTTGCAACCCGAAGGGTGCTTCGCGAAGTTTTTTGGGCATACCCCAGGGTCACGTGCATGAGTAGGTGGGGGCTCTGGCGGCTGCAGGGCAGGTTTCGGCAAGGCTTCAAGGCCCATCAGCCCATCATTTGAGCTCTCTGCCGCTCGTTGCTGGGCATGCCAAATAGGGGCTTTTCCCAATCCAGGTGGGCGGGGGCCACGAAAAAAAAACGCTGCGCCCCCGCCCTGCAGCGCACCGCTGGCTGCAGGGGGCTGCGGGGCGGTTTCTCTGGCTGGCCCTCGCACCCCTCCACACACCCGTACATCCTGTTAATCGCGCAGGGGTGGGCGGCAAATCAAGCCAACCAAAAACACGCAAATTGTTGCCCAAAAAATCAAAAAAAAAACATTAGATATATACGTGCAGCGGCTCGTTGCAGTCCCCCCCACATCAAATCTCGCTTGCGATTTCTGCGGCGACGCTGGCACGGGTTCAAGCTCCCCAGTGGGCAGGGTGGGGGCAGGGGTGCTCAGGGGGTGGGCTGCCTTGGGCGCTTCCATCCGTACCAGCGGCTGGGGTACCAGTGCCTGCGGGTCCTCCGTTGCCAACGACTACTATGTCTCCTCCCCCTCCGCCAGCTGCTGGCTCCTCGCTACCTGCCAGCGGGCCCGATACCGCCTGTTCGTTAGCCGACAATCCAGCGCTGGCCACCGATGCGGCCGGTTCGTTGCTTTCGGGGGATGCACTGGAACATTTCCGTTAGTGCGGTCTGCAGAACAGAAGGCTGAACCACCCACCCTTCGATCATCTTTCCCAGTACCCACTTCACATCCACAATGGCGCACATCCAAGCGTCTGACGGTGTCTCCATGGAGGAACGCCACCATTTCAGGCACACGATGATGTTGAGAAACCCATTTTGACCTGGGCATCTCAACACATCCCAGCCACTGTCTCCCTCTCACAGCAATTCCCCGTCCCTCATCCTCCATCCCGGATTAATACCCTTCCACCACGCCCACCACTCCCGCTCCATGCCCGACGCCGACCCGATGTCCGGGTTCCCTTTGCGCGCATTTTTCACCCACACGCCCACTGCTTTCAGCCGATGCGTCGTCGCGTGGGACTTGGTCTGTTCGTATTCGGTCAGCGGCTACCGTAACCCACGGGTCTCCCTCCACTTACCGAGCTTGCAAATTTCCACTGTTCCTCCAGCGTCCACCACAGCCTCGCAACCTCCTTCCAATCATCTCCCATTTCCACCTCCAGCAGCATCGACCGTGCGGTTTCCGCCCACTTTGCCCCTCCCTTTGCCGTCCTGCCCCCACACGCTGCCCTCCCCCTCGTCATCGGCGGTGTCCGCACCCTGGCAGGCCCGTCCTCCTGCTTCCCCTCCTCGTTGCTGCTGTCGTCGTCCTCGTCGGCGGCACTGTCGCTGTCATTGCTCCACTCCTCCTCCTCCCCTTTCTTCGCCTTCTTCCTCAACTTCGTCTTCTTCCCGCCCTCCTTTGGACGCTTCATTCCCAGCAGGTTCGTCACTCGATTGAGGTCCAGCTCCCTCAATAGCCTGCGGTTACACGCCATGTTGTTCTCACGTTCCAACATATAGTCGTTCATCCGCCGGAAGGTCCCACAGCAGGTTATTGCACTCATCGCCACTCTTGGCCAAAATCTCTGCCTGCAGATCATCACGCAGGATTTTCAGCCCCCACATCGGGGCTGGACCCACAGGCGCAGACAGTGCGGGGGGTGACAACGGGCACGGACGGCGCGGGGGTGACTACGGGCGCGGACGGTGCGGGGGTGACTACGGGCGCGGACGGTGCGGGGGTGATGACGGGCGCGGACGGCGTGGGGGTGACGACGGGTAAAAGCACCCCCTTCTCAAGCGCCTCATCATCCCCATCCTTGATGATTGGCGGCGGCGGTGGGGGACCCATGTTGACGTCCCCGTCCGGGTCAAACCGCAAGAGCCCATTGGACTCCAGCAAGTCGCTGGGCTGAGTAGCGGCAGCATTCGGTGGTGCGGCAGCGGGAGCCGGGGCATTGGAGGGCGGGGCAGCCATGGAGGGTTCGCCGGAAGGGTTTGGAGGCACGGCGGAAGGGCCCGCATCCATCAAATTCTGTGATTCTAATGTGCGTCAGTACCCATCCTATAGTGAGATCGTCGAGCGACTTACCTAGATGTTGCGCATGTACAAACTTCAAATAATTCTTGAGCGTCGACAAATATCCCTCGGGATCCCATCGCGCCCAATCTTTGCCCCCGACCACTCCCGCATTCGCACTGAATCACTGATTAATTCGCAAAGTCAATAACACCAAAATTCATGATATACCTCATGGTCTCAAATTCTTGGGTGTCCTCATTGATACGGGTGCCGATGATGTTGAGTGTCAATCCCGTATACTCGTGCAGGCCAGCCAGAAGAGGCTGGACGATCCCCAGAAAATTTTCTCGGCACCTAGATGTGGTCAGCGCCGCGCCTAATGGGGAAGGCAAGCAAGTACTCACTGGCGTTGGACCTCTGCATTGGCGTCGGGCAGTCCAGCACCACTCTCCTTGTAGGCCTCCAACTCTTCCGCGTGTGCGGCGTCGCATTCAGCCTTGATCTTCGACTGGACCTCCTCTGGCTCCTCCTTCAACAATTCCCTCGCTAACTCGCAGCGCAGGGCGATGTGCCGCTCCTTCAGCGCGTCCCCATGCTCCTCCAGGAAGCGCTTGTTCACGCCTTCCTTGTAGTCGGCGTGGCGCATGTACCACTGAAAGTCTGCAGGGCGCTTCGGCGGGCCCGTTGTGGACTCGTCCCTGCGCAACCGAGCGAGCTGCACAAAATACAGGTTCCCGTGAATACCAATCGCACCCCGCGCGCTGTCGCCAAAACCACCGCTTAATTTTCTAAGGTAATTTATTCGTCAGTGACACGCCAAATCTCTTGTATCAGCAAGCACGTACCGCCTTCGTGTCTTTCATGACTTTGGATTTGGGGTCAGAGTCCGGAGTGTTTTCCCTGTGCTTGTGTTTCAGCCCCGTGCCAACGTGTGCCGACCCAGCAATGCGAAAATGCTCGCACACCCCCCGAGAAGCTATGCTGGTTGGAATTTGCAACCAATGAAACATCAGGAACAAGTTGAACCTCCGAAGACCAAAAAACTTTGAGATAATCGAAGACCAGCTTGTAGTAACCAGATCCAAGTTGGTGTAGGCTCTGTTGTTGCGAGAATTTCGGGAAGTCAATGGCATCTGAGGGTATAATGAATGAGGAACTAGTGTCAGTCGAGATGAGGGAAGCACTAACATGGGTTTCTCTTGGTCTGGACTCTGGAGATGTAGTTTTGTAGAGTACCTTTTCGCTCAGAAGTGCCGCCTTTCAAATACGACTTCAGAACATTGAGCGAGTCGCGGTCTTCCGGTCCTGGATTTTTGATGGACTCTAGTCTCGAGATCTGTTGATTATAAGCAGCAGGCCCAGTGAACGAATAACAAGAGAAAAATAACGAACCAAATCCTGAATCAAAGTTGTTTTCCACCATCCCCGCATTATGGTACCTTCCAGTTCACCTCCAGAATGACCATTATGATTGAACCGGCCTAGGAAGCCGCTGTTTCTTTCATAAGGATACGTCCACCAGCCTGGAGCAGGGCCATGCTTCAGGAATTGCTCCTTGAGATGTAATGCGGCAAAATGGAAATATGGCACCAAATGACAGTGCATGCGAGCCCACGACTGGACTGCAAGTTCCAGAGCCCCACAGCCTCGTCTCACCTCATTCGGGCTGATTTAATTGGAGGTGATGATGCGTACTGCAGCGGTGAATTGCACCACCGTTTCGTAGTGGCGCCAAAGAGAGCGGTCCATCTTAATTGTGCTGATGGATTCAAGTTCTTCCTCTGAAGCATCAGGTTTGGTGGCAAGGAGGTGCTCACGCATCCAAGTGCGAAT
This sequence comes from Mycena olivaceomarginata, assembly GCA_029378375.1. Classification (NCBI taxonomy): domain Eukaryota; kingdom Fungi; phylum Basidiomycota; class Agaricomycetes; order Agaricales; family Mycenaceae; genus Mycena; species Mycena olivaceomarginata. The sequence goes on along the minus strand of JARKIC010000436.1, from coordinate 229,637 downwards.
GAGCTTCTCTTGTGCGGCCTGGGCGCTGGCATTCTTTGTATTTGGAGGTGATGGTTCGGCATCAATGTCTGGAATTTCACCATCGACTTGCCATGCATCGAAGAGAGCAACAAAAAATACAGCAATTTGAGACCGCCACTGGTCCGCCTTGATAGAGCCAGCACCACGAGCGACCTGAGAATCAGAGATTAGGTATGGTCTGAATGATAGAATTAGTGCATACCGAGGGAGGAAAACGGCTGATGGATGGCGGCCAAATGAGACCGTTGAAGAATTTGGTAATCTTTTCCGTCTGCTTGGTGTTGACCATGCCATTCTTCCACAGAATATTTTTACAGAGATGCTTAATTGTGGCTAGGAATGGATTAGATTTGAGTTATAGAGATCAGTACCACATACTGCCAAATATTGCATGCATTAGATCGAAAAGCCCGGTAACACCTGGGAGCCAATTTACGAGTTCATCCATGGTGGAATAGCGTACTCCACGGCATCGGCTGATTTCTTCGGCCACTTTCTTCGGATGCATCGCGGGCCTGGAAAGCATACTTCAGGTACCGCCATGGATCACGTTCTTTGATTTCTATATCCAAAGTCAGTTTGATGTGGTGTAGGAACAGAGTTGAACATACTCGTTGAGTCAAAAGCATCTGGGACGACCAAGTCATAGAAATGTGCTTCGCAGTGATCACACATGAAAAATTTCGAAGTGAAAGAAAGAAGTCCGCTAGTCTTGCGGCTTGCTGGGAGGTCGGATACGTCACTTCCAATTTGAACGTGAAACAGCTCGGGTTCGTCCTTCCCATGGACGTCAAAAAAGACACCTAACACGGTGAACTGAGTGGAGAAAAAGAGTAAAAATCAAAGCGACATACCACTATACAATTTCTTGAAATGCTTTACACAGATGTGCATGACATTGTTGAATTGCTCGGATGTCAGTTCGTGTGGGCCCGGAAAGGTCATCAGCAAGATAGTTTCTTCACGCAGATATCGGAAGCGCTGTGGGGTATTGCAGATGGTAGCGTACATGGCGCCGGTCGAGTGACAGCCATTTTTATCGCTTGAAACCTGAATTTATTGAATTAGAAATATTTGCGGTAAGCACAAGCTGCCTCACCAGTCGATGTTAATCTGAATAACAATTCCATTTGGGAGCGCCACGAATTGCTGCTTGAGCTCCAGCACGTCAACATCCCGAACTTCCCAGACTCCATTTCGACGTTGCTCAAGCTCCGCTTGGATGGCCCTCCAGCCCCAACCATCTGTGATGTCGGTCATAGGTTTATTTGGGTCGGGGAAGGCCGAAGGCACGATGGATTCATCTGCGGGATTTTCCTGACCCTGCTGGAAGGCATCGAACAGAGAGGCACGGGTGCAGAAGAGTGGATCGCTGGCAATGTCGTTGACGTCTTCGTCTCTCGGCTCATCAACCACAATTTCTTCATCCTCGGAGGATTCATCCGCTACCTCGGGCGAGTCGCTGTTTTCATCCGAATCCGTCGAGAATCCGAGGGTTTCACAAGACGCTGAATCATTGTCGCTTGCGGGCCACAAGTACTCACTCGTCGCGTGATTGGCATCTCCAGAGGTTTCAGAATTAGGCTCAAATATCAAATAATCATCTCCGTTGTCGGATTGTGATTCAGCACCCGAAACAGGCTCCAGCTGCTGATCTGGAGATGCAGACTGATCGTTGTCAGAGGGTCCAGAGCTGGTACCAGATGGAGCAACGAGGATAGAATGTAGGTGCTTGCGAGCATCAATCCGGGCATGCAGTCGCATTGTTACTATGTTACTATTGTGAACACCGCCTATATCAAATACATGACTGAAGTAGTAAACTACCCGGCGGGCCATAGGTACAGTTGTAAAACAGAAACGCAGAATGAATAGAAACAAAAACGGAAAATAAATAGAAACGGACGCCGAAATAGCTAGTACCACGTGATTGTGCGATCATCCATCGAAAAAATCCATCGAAATCGACGAGGGCGCGGCGGGAGGGGGTGCGAGCTTCAGAGGGGCATGAAGCAGGGTCGAAGACAGCGATAATATCTCGTGGAGGGTGTGGGAGCGATTAGCGGCTGCCCGAGCGCGACAGAGGCTGGATGCGCGCTGGATGTCATGGATGTCGTGAGTGATGGAGGTGAGAGCGGCGAATGGGATGAGGGTGGTGGAGTCAAGAAAGAGTAGGAGGCGAGTGTTAAGCTGCTGTAGGCGTTTTCGATGAAATCAAGCCGTTTTGACAGCGCGATATGGGCCCGAATGGATCTGCTGCCGATTCGGTAATGGGCGCAGGCGGCACGGGATGTGAGCGTGGGCCGCTGTGATCGTATGCATGGAATCTGCGAGCGCGGGTGGCGCGGGGATCAAAGCGCGGCTGGGATGGGCATGGGGGTGATGGGTTTTCGTCGGTAATCATTGTATGGGGGTGCCGAAACCTCGTCTACGGCGGCAGACGGTCCTGGGCAGATGGCCTACGGCGGCGACCGAGTGCCCGATGCTCGATGCGGCCGGAACGACGACAATCCACCGAGGGTGATGGTGGTAGTGGTTGTTGTTGTTGTTGTTGTTGTTGTTGTTGTTGTTTTGTCCAGCTGTAGCTGGCCAGCGGGCCCGCAAGCAGAACAGGTGCAACGAGTATAGGATGGCATGGGATCGATGTTGGCTGTGCAGGAGCGGATTCAAGCTAGAGATGGGCTCTTCAAGCGCCGGCTGGTATGGGGTCGTGGAGGGTGTTAACGTTGGCAGCAGTGATCCGGGCGACGGGTTACGTAGGGCGGAAGTTGAGCTCAGACGCCGCACGGACGCAGTACATAGTGCAGAGGTACATATATATATAGGCCGTATAATTACAATATAGGCTTCATATGCACGAAAATGACAAGTCTGGTGATATAATATTTGGTTGATATATTGCGGATACAGGATGTATCCGCGAAATAATAGCGCGCTAATATTCGATCTAATATTCTGCTGGTATTTTGCGGATACAGGCTGTATCCGCAACATATCCGCCGATAAATATTTTGGCCAAACTCCGGTGAAGTCGAATCCGGCGATATCGCCGAAAAAAAAAGTTATCTCCGGAAAAAAGACTGAGGTCCATACGGACCGTGATCCGGACCCTCCCTCCCTCCCTAGCATGTCAAAACTTTTGGAGGTTGATGTCCGAAACTTTGATCCCGCCTACCTCTTGCTGCCACCCCCCGATTCGTCCCGCTGCTTTGCATTCTGGAGTATCGTATACTGACCCTTTGGCTTACAGCGAGGCGCGGAGCATCCACGCCGCTCCTCGCACGCGATGTTTGGGGTGACTACCGCGAGGCCGATTTCCAGCGCAAGAAGTGCGTCTCTCCTTGTGTATTTGAGGCGGAGCTAAGGGGGCTAATGTAGTCTGTGCCGCCAATACCTGCACCTCCTGCTCCTCCACCCGAATGCGCGCGAGGCGCGCGACGTGGGGACGCACCTCTGGGTGCAGGCTAGCTATGCCTTTATTGCGCTGTACAAGCAGCGCCTTCAGCGGCCTCACCACCAACACAACAATAATACGAATACAAATATACGAATCATAGCAATAATGGCGGCGGACCGGTGGAAACGCGCAAGCTCCTCCAGCGCTTCCGGCAGTTCCTCGCGAACGAGGAGCGTTTCTGGCGTGCCCTCGTCTTACGGGTGCAGCGCGCGTATGGCGTCGTCCTACCACCCCATGTCACGCTGCCGTCTGAGCTCCTGGGAAACAACAACAACGGCAACGGCGCGGAGGAAGACCAGGGCCAGGGGCAGGGCGGGGAGGATGGTAGTCATAGGATGAACCACTTTGGGTTCCCTGCATACGGACACGCTGACGGTGGACGCGCGCGCACGGCGGCCTCCGTGCTCTCCAAGGTGCTCGTCTGTCTGGGGGGGTATTGCGCGGTATCGGGATCAGTAAAAGGTCCCGCCGAGGGCGAATGGGAAGGGTGCGTCGTTCCGTCCGCCTATCGACCCTTCCTCTCTTCCCAGCTCTCTAATGTCAATATTTCTCAACGCAGGCGGAAAATTCGGCCCCGGGAAGGGCAAGATGTATCTCGGCGAGCCGCGCCCGAACTACTACTCCCGCCCGCGCGCGCTCTACCTCGCCGCGCATGCCCTGAGCCCCGAGGAGGGCAATGCCGCGCATCACTTGGCGATTCTGGCGGGTGAGTTTTTTCTCCCCTTTTTTTCGCTTCGACCTTTTTTTTGTCGATTGGATTCGCTTCGAGCATTGCTGCGTCGCTGCACCACAACGCAACGCAACGCAGATTGTATCATCGTCTACTATTTTACTCTATTTCGTTCTCTGCCAAGACGCGTGCTGACTGGCTGGCGCATTCGTCTCGTTTCTTCGGCCCTGCCCTGTTGTTTTCGCCGCTCCTCACTTCTTACCATTCTTCCTTCCCCCTCTATCCCACTCGCCAACGCCTCCTTCTTGCTCCTCCTCACTTCTTCCGCTTGCTGACGCCTCCTTGCTTCTCGCTCGCCGCAGCTACGAATCCGACGCCCTCTCCTCCGTCGCGTGGTTCCTCCGCGCGCCGTTCGAGACCGCGGGGGAGAACCTCGCGGGGGTCCTCGCGCGCGTGCTTGCTGCGCATCGGCAACAGCAGCAGCAGGGTAAGACGAAAAACGGGGCTATCGAAGGGGGAGGGGGAGGTACGCAGGCGCTCTGTCTGTCTGGCGCCGATTCACGATGATTGATTGCTTTAGGTGCGGAGAACGGAGCAGGAGGAAGGGGAGTGGGACGGGGAAGCGGGCGGGGGCGGGAGACGGGCGATATGGACGGCGGGGAGAGCGAGGAGTGGGAGGAGCGCAACCCGCCGAGGGTGCGGATTGATCGGTTTAGGATGGAGCTGGTGCTTTGCATACGTTGTGGAGGGATGGGAGGTGAGTCGGGTTGAGTCTCTCATCGCACCCTCCTCTCCTCCTCCTTTCCCCCTATCCTTTTCCTCTTCTTCTTTCCCTTCATCCATTCCATCTATCTATCGTCTTGTCCTGAATGTGAATCCTGACGATTTCTCCCTCCAGCATCCCCGCCCCCCAAACACCCTCGCCGCACACGCCGCGGGCTTCTTTGCGCGACTCGTCTCTGCGTGCACGCTCCCCGAGGAGCTTATTGTGCGCGTCGTGTGCGTGGCGCAGGGCGTGGTGTGGGCGGGGCGGATGCTCGCGCCGCCGCCGGGGAAGACCGCTGGGAGTGCGTCGGGGAGCGATAAGGAGAAGGAGAAGAATGGGGGCGGGCAGAAGGGTCCGGCGCGGAGGGCGAACAGGTACGCGCGCGCGAACAGGAATAGGGACAAGTCTGCCCCCGCCGAACCTACGACTTCCGCGTCCGGCGCCGGGGTGCAGAACGATAACGAGAACGATAACGAGAGGGTGGAAGGAAGGGAGAAGGAGGGTAAGCAGAAGCAGCGCAAGACGCAGGCCGCGCACTTCGCGCACCTGCTCGGGCTGCACACGGCACTGCTGGGCATGGGGGTGAGGGAGCTGGGGGAGGTGGGTGTGTATGCGGTGCCGGCGCCAGTGCCGGCGCCTGCTGCTGCGAATGCTCCCCAGGGCGCGGCGTGAGGGGGAGGACAGGGAGGGAAGGGAAGGGGAGGGGAGGCGGGGTGGGAGGCGGGGAGGGGAGGCTCCTCCAGTCGGCCTTTCTGTACCTGCGCCCGGCCCAGGAGGAGTAACGGGAGGCGCAGGGCCTGGCAAGCCCGAGCTGGCGAAGCGCATTAGCGCCGAGGTCCGCCGGACGCTGCCTGCCCTGCGGGTTGCAAGCAAGTAATTGGGGGTTGGTCGTTGACGGCGATGGGTCCAATGATGAGGGGGGGCACCAGCAACAGCAACGGAGCGCAGAGGAAGCGGAGCTCGGCGCGCAGCGCGAGCCCTTTTGGGCGACGTTTGCGGAGTTTCTGAGGAGGCTGGCAAGGGCGTTCTCTGCGGTGTTGTTGCCGAAGCTCTCTGCGTCTGTGCGCGAGGGTGGAGAGGGTGGGGAGGGGAAGGATGCGGAGGGGCCCGAGGGTCCCCCTCCTCCCTGTCGTCATGACCAAGAACCGAGTCTGGTGTCGGTCGAGTCTCCGGTTAAACATCCTTCACCTACCGGACCAGATCTTACGGAAAAGATGAAAGCCACCTCCGCACGCCGCGAACGGCCAGCTCCACCCTAGCGCGTTATACTGCTAATATACTGGCGAAACCAGCGGACGGTCTCATCGATTTTGATATCTGCTGCGACTCGGTCTTCTTTATACTGCTAATTCGAACTCGCATTCCCAGATTTTTTTCAGTCTGTCTCTTGTCTTTTTATTTCCCGATTTGGCTATCGCGTTGTCTTCATGTAATGCGCACAAATACCGCGAAAATCTATTTCTCTTTCAGAGTCGAAGCTCGATTGTTCTTGCTCTCGATCGATCCTTACTTGGTTTCTTGGTTTCGATGGGCCCCTCTCCGAGTCTTTTCTCCGGTCCAAGGAACCTCGCCCTGTTTTCCGGCTCAGACTCCGTACACAAAACAGTAGGCAATTCAAGTCGCCCTCCAAGAGGTGGATTTCTCAATATCACTCCTGGAAAGTAAACTGCTCGGAAGTAGACTGCTCGAATGCCAGTACACTTCTCACATCTTGTCCGGTCCTTGCCGCGGCGAACACAAGGTCATGATTCTCTCGTATCTCATATCTGTTTTATTACGACCTCGGTCAGCAGTCACAGAGGTCCCATCCAGTCGAAACACGAGGTTCTCAGGCGACGAACTGACCTAAATTTGTAGATACAGCACGCCAAAATGCCAGACAAGAATGATGCATGATGCCGTGATCTCAGGCTGTCTATTCAAGGCTTGCAAGCTGTTATCGCACTCACCGTCTCTTTCTCTGCTACCACCACACTCTGCCATCGATGGATAGTGAATATGACTCGGAGGACCCCTCCCTCTCTGGCTGCACCCCAGATTATCCCGGGCACGCATCGTACGCTCTCCTCATCCCCATCCAGGATTGTATCTGACCTGATCTCCGTCTGATCATTTCTTGGTCCTGTAGTATAAATGGGGGTGCCATTTTTTCGGGTTCACACAACTTCACTGTGGCCGGCGGAATCTTCAACAACGTCACGAAAATCTCCAATCGTCCCGTTCCTCGAGGTACATCGTTGGACCTGAGCCCTGGCTATGTTGTGCTGAATATTGGATAGATTTCCCCGTGATCCCTCTGGGAGAAATCCATCTTCAACGTCAACTAACCTTAGATAAATTCTCCGGTCGCTATGAACGAGCAAGCGTTCGCTGCGCGTACAGTGCAAAAATAAAGGGCGGGCAGTCTACTAATACTGTGGCTCTATATCAGGGAGATGGGGCAGAACAAGTCTGTATTCTGATTATTCGTGTGACCTTTCTATCTTACTGTATATCGCAGGCTTGGCGGAAGGACATTTCACGATATTCATGCCTGCGGTCAGAGTGGCCGGTGTGACACTAGGGTATTGTGGATAACGACTTGTCTAGGCATCCGACCTTCGTTCAACTTTGGGCCGTCACCTCATCTCCTACGATATACGGCGCAGTTTTCCATGATGGTGGGGCCGCTGCGTGAAATGCCGAGAATCGTTAAGCCTGATACTGGTTAGATCTAATACCCTTCGAATATCACCTGGAGAGCTATCACGACTCATACGTCCTGACCCTATATACTCATGTCTACTGCGTGCGTGGTCCTAGAAAAATTCTACCCTCTACCCTGCTGTATGTTGACATTTCTGCAGAGCCCAGAGTTTTGGGTATGACGGTTGAATCTTATTAACTAGCCATCTGACACTGGTGCAGGAGGCGAATGACTATTTCTCGGCTGTTTTCCAACAACGATTAGTGATTTCTTCGAACATCTAGATGCCTAATTATTTTTAACACAAGTCTTAGTGCCTCACTGAGTGCACCTTTTGGATGCGTCGTTCAACTGGCCAGCAACATAGCCCAGTTGTCCCGGAGCCCTGTTTCGAATGGAATGAATACCTTCATCCAGGAAATCGAGAGCCTGTCACTACAGAAGTATCATGAAATCTGCTATTGGGATTTGTCTCAACTCCGGCACATTACTATGTCCACCCGCGTAACAGTCAATCTGGGAGCAGTATTGTCTTGGCCCTCGTGTGAACGGCTGCAAGAGACGTTTGAAATCGCGGCCTTGGTAAATGTGGAGGCTCCTCGGCGTCTCTGGTCGAGAAGGATTGGTATCGGCGAGGGATCTAAGGTTATGGAAAATGGCTGGACGCGGTATCTAACTTGTGCTGTGAAAATGATTTGCATTGATCTGTCTTCTCAGGTATCGCGGCTGTGATATAGGGAAATGTACCCTCCGGTTACACTTATGGTATTGGAACCCCGAGTGCTGGCTCAGTCAAGCCAACCGGATTTTCAAGCACCTCCAGATTTCTGAGAATTTCCAGGACTATGGTAGTTTTTAGCTCGCTTAATTATCATTGGTTGACCAGCTTCAACAGTTGTTGTGGACGACATTGCTTTTGAAATTCACCTCGCAGCGGAATGCCACTCTCCCGGCTACCTATTTGTCACCCCAGCAAAAGATTTCGAAGCTGGGCCATCCTCTTTCCGGTGGCCCGATTATCCGGTCTATTGGTCACTCGATTCTTCTGGTGGTGAACGCCTCAGTACAGAAGAGGCGAACAAACTCGGATTTCCTGCTCTTCAATTCAATATAAGGATCCGGGGGAAGTTCTGGAATGCCAATGTATATACTGGACTTGGCCAGTTCCACCACGGGAAGGGTTTTAATCCAATCAGCGAGGAGGTTTCACTGCATCTTGGGGACCAGCTTTATCAGGTCTCTGGGGGGACGGACTGTCCAGTTGATCAGGGTAAGTGAACAGTCCTGTGCGAACCTTTCTCCCTTGAATCGCCACGAAGAAGACGAGGAGGGTCCTATCTCGGTGCACACAGAGGACAAACAGTTTGAACTGTTCACAAGTCACGACGAACCACCTCCTTCATCAGCGCTTGAATTCACCATGTATCTGCAGATAACGCTGATCGTGATTCTCACACTATTTCGGTTATTTGGATGCATTGAAGTGAATCATTGACCTCAATCACTGTAACTCATGCTTCCAGAGTGGAATATAATTAACTTTTTCTGCACCGTGGTGGTCTTTATGGACTATTGATCACAATTTTGTGGCATTACCTCTCGCAGCGCTCTCCGTCAAATCTCCGTTCACCTTTGTGGTTGATTTCCTGACTCTCTCGTCAGGACAGAAATCTACGGTAAAATTGCATTTGAACACTCTTCTTGGACCTACAGGACTTCAACGGAACACAGATCCAACTGTGTCTGGGACTGAATGTTCCGACTTTGCCCCCGACAAGCTCCGAAAGTTATGACATGATCTTCAAAACTTGGCGTAGTCATGGCTCTCACGAACTGCATCTTCTGCCCCTCCCTGAACCCTTCAACACTGACGCTCTTCTCCTCGCTCCACTGGGCTGCTTCGTTACTTTGGCAACATGCAAACATTCAAATCACTATGTTCAAGGGTGGCCTAAACACAGTTTGGGTAGTTGAGTTTAGATATGCGTAGACATGTTTAGTCGGCCACACAGATCCCGTTTAGATGACTACACACAGTGTCTGGGTAGCTGGGTGTAGCCGAAGTGTAGACAACTACACAGAGTCTGTATATGTTGGTGTAGTGAGGGTAGGTACATCCACAGAGCTGCACAGACCAGAGTTTCTCTTGCCAGCTCAACATCTGCAGCAGTTGTTGTTACAGTATCTTAATCCTGTGGAGATGACTACACAGACCTACCACAACCTACACTGACCTATGCTGACATGTGCTGACATACACTGACCTGCCCAGAGCTATACAGAGCTACACAGAGCCTGTCCAGCCACCTACACAGAGTGATCTGCAGAGGTCTGTGTATGTACCTGAACCAAGCCTCTGTGCAGGGAGGGTCTGAATGCAGTGAATGTGTGGTGGCGGTAGGAGATGCTGCGGTGGGAAAGGTATTGCAGCTCTGAAATTGTCCATCGCGCCACTGATCTCTGAGTCCGGTGCAAGACCTGTTTACTCATCTCATACATGACCAACAAGTTCCTCACTGAATATGTGCCTGCTGTATGTCGTGGTCGCCTCTTCATTCCTCCGTTCCCCATAGTTACGCTGCTGGAACTAACTCTGTCTCTATCTCTCACTTTCCGGCTGCCATCCACCAGGTTTTCGACAACTGCATAGTGACGTATATGTAGTATGGACATTGCTATCTAGTATCTTGTCGAGCCTGTCCATAGTAACCCTGGCGATGTACACACAACAGCGCTAGCACAAGAAGTTGCTCCGACCCCTGGCGCAGCACATGCGGCTCAGTGTTATGACGCGACTCCTTGTGTTTCGCCAGCAGCGTCTCCGTCGTGAGCCCATCGCTTGTGATAGTCACGATCTGTACCTGTGTATTGCACAGCTTCACGAGTGCCGATGAAAAAAACAACAGCGGTATGAGCAGCCGAGACGCCGGAGTCCATAAAGACAAGTATTTTGAGCCAACAGCGACTTGGGGGAGAACTCTTGGCTTGAGCGGAAACCAGTGAAGTGGCACCCGAGAATCTGGTCCAAAGCCCACGATTGCATGGACTTGGTGGAAGATATGGGCAACAGAAAGACACAATAAATTGACGTTGAGATCCCAGTAGAAAAAGCAGGAGCTTGAAAGTGGCGGAGGGCAGGAGCAGAAAAGCTCGTCGGCCGACGATTGCCGAGCCGAAACTTGCTTTGGACTCGGATGATCGCGCGACGCGCTCACAGCTTGTCCAATCCCACCTTTTCTTAGACCGGTAACCGATCTGTCTACGGGAATACTGTCAGTAGACAGACCGGTCAATCTGGGCTGAATTTAGATGATACACATTGTCGACGTCATTCCTCACGTGAAAATCACGACTTGCCAAATTGGGACGTAAACCCGATAAATCCGAAGTCCGAGTACCTCCCGTTCAGTAGAAATAAAATACCAAAGCTCCGAATTTGTAAAATAGACATTATTCTCTGCGTGCTGGGGTTTTTGAGGCATTTTGGTGCGGGTTTGCGTGCCTCAGATGGCAAACAGCGGTTGTGGCTATGTTGATGGGGCATCAAACGTGACTTTCACGTGGTGAAATGAGGTGAAATGTGTATCATCTAAATTCAAGCCCAGATCGACCGGTCTGTCTACCGACAGTATTCCCGTAGACAGATCGGTTACCGGTCTAACCTTTTCTGTCGTGGATACTCGCCCAAGTGTTACTCCCTATAATCCATAATAGAACAAGAACTCCTCAGTCACCGTAGGGTAGAGACTCAATATATTAGATACCTAATAGAACAAGACCTATGGTACAGTGAGTAAAGGAAGTGATAAATACAATGACAGACATACCTCCTCAGTCACTGTAGGGTAGAGACTGAGGAGGGGGGAAAGTGCGGAAGGCACTATAAGTAAGGGAGCCAAAGATGGCATCTTAGAAGTAAGATGTAAGTAAGATCCGGGCGGATGCACTTCGGGAGTAGAAGCAAATATTTATGTAAGTAATGTCCGTGATCACGCATCACTGATGCGGCGTAACTCCATCACTCCCCTCGACGCAGCAGAGAAAGAGAAAATAGTGAAGAGAAAGCAGCGGTAGCTCCCCTGAACCATGATGTAGTGGAATTTAAACCCATCATCCCAATGAGTTCAGTGTGCCGTGGATATGGAAGGGGTTTGGTCATGATGTCTGCAATGTTCTCCTTGGAAGAAATATACCGGAGTTCCAAGTCACCCTCACGAACACGTTCACGGACATAGTGATGACAGAGTGCAATGTGCTTCCCACGTTTATGGCCTTTTGTTGACTGCGCAATAGCAATAGCAGCAGTGTTGTCACAACACAGAAGAGCGGGACGAGGTTGAGGCAATTTCAACTCATCCATAAAGCTATACATCCATTCCATTTGCCGTGCACCACGTGCAGTAGCCATGTACTCGGATTCCGCTGTTGAAAGAGCAACAACATGTTCTCGGTGAGCTCCCCAAGCAACGAGACCACCAGCCATGGTGTAAAGCTCCCCGGAGGTGGAACGCATGGTGTCGGTAAATCCTCCATAGTCCACATCAACATATCCGACTGGCTTTAGATCTGTACCAGGGTAGTAGGTGATTTTGTAATCCATGGTGTTCCGCACATAGCCCAGACAATGTACCATTTCATTCCAATGAGCTGGACCAGGGTTGGATGCAAAACTGCTCAAGATGTTAACAGCAAAACCGAGATCTGGACAGGTAGCAATCATCAAGAACATCAGTCCACCAAGGATGGAGCGGTATGGCTTGTCATCCATGAAATCCTGGTCCTCGTGAGACAAAGGGAAATCTGACTTGGTGAGAGAGACATTAGGCGACAAAGGAGTTCACTTGAGAGGCACATTTTCCACGCCATAGCGTTTGAGTAGACGCTCGCAATATGCAGGCTGGGAGATGGAAATAGAGCCATCGGGATTATGGTCAACTTTAATGCCAATGACATGGCTCAATTTTCCCAAGTCGGTCATGTCATACCGTTCCCCAAGTTCACATTTTGCCTGTTCGGCCTCCTCATCTGACTCCGAAATTCCAGTGACATCATCGGTGTAGGTGCTGGTAATTGTGGTGGGCTGTCCATCCTCCCCAAGACGGACACGGACAGACTCATCTGCACGTGAACGGCGGTAACCAAGGTCACCATAAGTTCTATCCAGTTCCTCCCACCAGTTGCTAGCACCTTGCATTGTGCCATAGAGGCTGAAGTCAAGCTGGCAGATCAAGTCTTCACTCCCCTCAACATCCATTCCCTCTGGTTGAGCCATATAAACCTGTTCCTTCATTTTGCTATTCAGGTATGCACTGACAAAATCAATGCCCCAGGTTTTCCAGCCCTTCGAAGCAGCAATAGCAAGTGTCATCCGGAGCGACTCATAGCGCACAACAGAGGCATAGGTGTCAAAGAAATCAAGGCCAGGAATCTGGGTGTATCCTTTTGCGACGAGGCGAGCTTTCCGTTTTACTAGTTTGCCATTCTCGTCGAATTTAATATCGAAAACCCACATAGTCTTCATGATATTTGCCCCCTCAGGATGGGTCACCAGGTGCCAAACTTTCCGAGCCCGAAGACGATCTGATTCAATCTGAATCGGCCCAGCCCACAGATCAGGACGTGTCATTGCCTCTTTGTAATTCCGTGGAACCCAAAGGTCGTCTCGGTTTACATCGGTGAGGAATGCAGCAGCAGCTGGGGGCAGACCCATATCATCAGCAGCAGAGGCAGCATCATTAGCCCAAGCAAGACCTGGCTGTGCAGCAGCATCTTCGATGCGTGCTTCGCTTTCAATTGAGTCTTTCATTGCAGCTGTCTGTTTACGCGGGCGTGTAGAACGACGCGGAGGTGGAGCCGGAGCAGGGATAGGAGCATGAGCAGGGACAGGAGCCAGATCTGGCTCAGGATCAGCGGGGAAAAGTACATCCCTATCAGCCTCATCTGGAGCATCCTCGACAGTGGGTTTCGGGTGTGGTGGACGATCTACAGGAGGTGCAGGAGGACCGGGAGGAGCGCTCTCAGCCAGGACATCTTCATCAGGGAAGTCAAATGTATCTTCTGGATCAAAGCCAGTACCTCCCCTCTCTGGCACAGTCAGCTTTGTCCTGTGTGGAATACCCTCTTCGAATACAACATCCTGAGACTTGTGAATTTTCCCAGTCTTTCTGTCCAGCAATTTATATGCACCACGCCCAAAATATCCGATGAGCTGAGTTTCAAGTGACTGGTATGCCAGTTTACCTCCCCATGCTGCACTTTTTGTGGGAATCTTCATGTATGAAATGCAACCAAAAACACGTAGGTGGGAGATATCAGGTTTATGCTTTGAGAATGCTTCAAAAGGAGTGATCCCAGGATTACGCGTGGTTGGGACATAGTTCCCAATTGAAACAGCTGCAGCAGCCACATCACACCAGTACTTTGGTGGTAAGTCAGCGGCTTTGAGCATTGAACGTGTTTGACCTATGATAGTCCGTATTCCACGTTCTGCAACACCATTTGCAGATGATGAGTAGGAGGGAGTGGTTTCAATGACAATTCCAGCTGCAAGACAATATTCAATCCAGTCCTGCATGAACTCTCTGCCACCGTCAACCCGCACAATTTTGACTTTCTTCCCAGTTTGGCGTTCAACTTTGGCCACATACTGTTTGAATGCCTCAAGTGTAGTTGCTGATTTCTTGTTGCTCAAGAAGAAGACATCTTTACATCCGGTATGACCGTCTGTCAACAGCATCATGTAGAATTTGCCACCACAGGATCTTGTGCAAGCTTGACCCCACAAATCAAGATGGATCCGCTCAAGAACTTCAGTTTCATGCGAGACAATTTCGTCAAACGGACGGCGCGCATATTTTCCATAAATACAGTCCTCACAAGCTCCAGCAGTATCCACAGTGGTTATATCCAGCCCATCTACCAAGCCCTTCATTGATTTTATCCGACCATCTCCTACATGTGCAAGTCTCCCATGCCAAGTTGCGAGATCGGCAGGACGGGTCTGAGAGCGGGAACGTGAGAAGAATGCTAGGGGTGAGTGTTCCATAAGAACAACATATGTTCCATTTGCAAGTGAGCCTATCATGAATTCACTGCCAGTGGGAGATGTGAATTGAACCCCACTGTCTTTGAAAACAACAGTGCAGCCCTTGGAGGTAAGACGGCTGACCGAAATGAGGTTAGCAGCAAAGTCAGGAGCATGGTATGCTGTGAGCTCCAAGATAGTAGCCTTTCCGTTCATCTCGACTTTCTTATAGACTGTCCCTTTCCCCAGGATACGGAATCTGGATCCAGCTTCTGCTGCCTGCCCTGTCATGTTCTCGAGAGGTTCATATGTAACAAAATCAGCGCGGTCAACAATGAAGTGTTCGCTAGCACCAGAATCGATGAAGTAGGGCTTCTCCTGGCAAGCATGGAATGATGTGGCAAGGTTTTCAGCAGGGATGCCCACAGTTGGAGGCCCAGTTCCTCCAGTAGCCATCAAGGCAAGGAAGTCGAACTGGTCCGATCCACCGCTAACATCCAACCATTCTCCAGCAGTGTCATCTGCAACAATGGAGGAAGCAGCAGCAATGAATGCCGCATTGTGTGCAACGGCTGCAACCAGAGGCGGTGCTGGTGCAACACCAACACGCTTCCCTTTCCACCAAGTAGGATATTCACCAGGTTTTCCACCACCAGGACGGAAGCAGTTCTGGATAAGATGACCTGGTTTCAGGCAATTGGTGCAGTGGAGGCTAGGCTTTGCAACAAGTGCCTGTACTCCGGTCGATGGTGAAGAGACATCTCCTTTCGGTGCATTTTTCCGAGTGTAATGGCGATTGCAGTGTGCAATGACAGCGATAGAGCCAGTGAGTGTGTCGAGGATAGGGAGAAGGTCATCCCAGGAGTGTGGAAGCGAAGTGATGAAGAGTTCCGTGAACATTTTGTCATCAATGCTACCTCCGTGCTCATTGACGGATGCCCACAGTGTGCGCATGGACTTGACATGCTCCTCAATGTGGCTGGTACCATCATAGAATGTGGTACGGAGTTTGTGCTGTGCATCAACCAGTCCCAAGCTTGTGGTTTTGCCAAATGTTGCCTTGAGCTTTGCCCAAGACTCCGCTGTGGTCTCTGCACGGTCAAGCCCAAGTGCAACGGGATTGATTACATTCCCGAACAGAAGGCCGTGAGTGAATGCCTCACGCTGAGCAAATTCCTCGTCAAAAGGTAGAGGAGAGAACCAAGGTGTAGGCACATAGATCGGCTGGATTGGATTCGACGTAGGCTTCGAAGTAGTCCCTGTAAGATAACCAAGTATTCCCCGAGCGGTGCAAGCATCTATAATTTGGCCCTCAAAGGCTGTAAAAGACTGGTCCGAGCGACCCTCAAAGCGATCGGATTCCGGCAGAAGGAACTGTGTAGGAATAGAATTCATCGTTATCGATGATAGTAGGTCGACCAGTATAGTCTGTGAGCCAATAAGCACTTATGTGCACGGTGGAGGTTTGTTCAGTTAGAAGTGTTGGACACGGGGCCCATAACCTAATAGAACAAGAACTCCTCAGTCACCGTAGGGTAGAGACTCAATATATTAGATACCTAATAGAACAAGAACTATGGTACAGTGAGTAAAGGAAGTGATAAATACAATGACAGACATACCTCCTCAGTCACTGTAGGGTAGAGACTGAGGAGGGGGGAAAGTGCGGAAGGCACTATAAGTAAGGGAGCCAAAGATGGCATCTTAGAAGTAAGATGTAAGTAAGATCCGGGCGGACGCACTTCGGGAGTAGAAGCAAATATTTATGTAAGTAATGTCCGTGATCACGCATCACTGATGCGGCGTAACTCCATCAATCCACTACGTATGCGGACTTGGAGTTTCTGAGGAGGCTGGCAAGGACGTTCTCTGTGGTGTTGTTGCCAAAGCTCTCGGCGTCTGTGCGCGAGGAGGCGCGAGGGTGGGAGGGGAAGGATGCGGAGGGGCCCGAGGGTGGGGAAGGAGAAGCGGGGAAAGAGGACGTGGAGGTGGAGCTCGAGCTGGATGAGGACGTCGACATGCGCGGCTTCCGCTGGCTTCGGGCACCCTTCGCCCACCCACCTCCCGCCTACACACCAGCGTGTCGTGTCGAATTCGATGGCGGCCGCGCAGTTGTTCCCGAGCGGCGGCGACCAGTACGGGTACGGCCCGCTGTCGTCGCCCCCACCGCAGTACATGGGGGGTATGCCGCCCGGGGGCAGGGCGTGTTCTACGCGACATCAGGCCTGGGGTTCGCGGCGCAGTCACAAGGACACGGACTTGGGCAAACACATGGACATGGCCCGGCGCCGGGGCATGGACACGGGCAGCATGCGCGACACCTATCACTCGATCCGCGTGCAGCTGCCTTCCATAGCCATGGGCAGCCCATGTCGCAACTGTTAGGCAATGTGGGCTAGCGAGTCTCTCGGTGTCTGCTGTCCCCCCTCCTCCCTGTCGTCATGACCAAAAACCGAATCTGGTGTCGGTCGAGTCTCCGGTTAGACATTCTTTACTGGACTGCACTCCTACCGGACTAGATCTTATGGAAAAGATAAAAGCCACCTCCGCACGCTGCGAACGGCCAGCTCCACCCTAACGCGTTATACTGCTACTAGCATGGTAGCGGAACCAGCGGACGGTCTCATCGATTTTGATATCTGCTGCGACTCGGTCTTCTTTATACTGCTGATTCGAACTCGCATTCCCGGATTGTTTTAAAGTCTGTCTCTTGTCTATCGCGTTGTCTTCATGTAACACGCACAAATACCGCGAAAATCTGTTTTCTCTTTCTGTGCTCTCGTTAGTTTCTTTGTTTCGATGGGCTCCTCTCTCTTTTCTCCTTCTGTCCAAGGAACCTCGCTTTGTTTTCCGGCTCAGACTCCGTACACGAAACAGTAGGCAATCCAAGTCGCCCTCTAAGAGGTGGATTTCTCAATATCACTCCTGGAAAGTAAACTGCTCGGAAGTAGACTGCTCGAATGCTAGTACACTTCTCACATCTTGTCCGGTCCTTGCCGCGGCGAACGCAAGGTCGTGATTCTCTCGTATCTCATATCTGTTTTATTACGACCTCGGTCAGCGGTCACAGAGGTCCCATCTAGTCGAAACACGAGGTTCTCAGGCGGCGAACTGACCTAAATTTGTAAGTACAGCACGCCAAAATGCCAGACAAGAATGATGCATGATGCCGTGATCAAGAATCAAGGCTTGCAGGCCGTTATCGCACTCACCGTCTCTTTCTCTGCTACCACCACACTCTCCCATCGATGGATAGTGAATATGACTCGGAGGACCCCTCCCTCTCTGGCTGCACCCCAGATTATCCCGGGCACGCATCGTACGCTCTCCTCATCCCCATCCAGGATTGTATCTGACCTGATCTCCGTCTGATCATTTCTTAGTAGTATAAATGGGGGTGCCATCTTTTCGGGTTCACACAACTTCACTGTGGCCGGCGGAATCTTCAACAACGTCACGAAAATCTCCAATCGTCCCGTTCCTCGAGGTACATCGTTGGACCTGAGCCCTGGCTATGTTGTGCTGAATATTGGATAGACTTCCCCGTGATCCCTCTGGGAGAAATCCACCTTCAACGTCAACTAACCTTAGATAAATTCTCCGGTCGCTATGAACGAGCAAGCGTTCGCTGCGCGTACAGTGCGAGAATAAAGGGCGGGCAGTCTACTAATACTGTGGCTCTGTACCAGGGAGATGGAGCAGAACAAGTCTGTATTCTGATTATTTGTATGTCTTTTCTGTCTTACTGTATATCGCAGGCTTGGCGAAAGGACATTTCACGATATTCATGCCTGCGGTCAGAGTGGCCGGTGTGACACACGGGTATTGTGGATAACAACTCGTCTAGGCATCCAACCTTCGTTCAACTTTGGGCCGTCACCTCATCTCCTACGATGTACGGCGCAATTTTCCATGACGGTGGGGCCGCTGCGTGAAATGCCGAGAATCGTTAAGCCTAATACTGGTTAGATCTAATACCCTTCGAACATGACCTGGAGAGCTATCACGACTCACACATCCTGACCCTATATACTCATGTCTTCTGCGTGCGTGGTCCTAGAAAAATTCTACCCTGCCGTATGTTGACATTCTGCAGAGCCCAGAGTTTTGGGTATGACGGTTGAATCCTGTTAACCAGCCATCTGACACTGGCGCAGGAGGCGAATGACTATTTCTCGGCCGTTTTCCAACAACGATTAGTGAGTTCTCCGAACATCTAGATGCCTAATTCTTTTTTAACACAAGTCTTAGTGCCTCACTGAGTGCACCTTTTGGATACGTCGTTCAACTGGCCAGCTCTGCACAGACATCAGGCCCAGCAACATAGCCCAGTTGTCCCGGAGCCCTGTTTCGAATGGAATCGCTCTCTTGAATACCCTCATCCAGGAAATTGAGAGCCTGTCACTACAGAAGTATCATGAAATCTGCTATTGGGATTTGTCTCAACTCCGGCACATTTCTACGTCCATCCGCGTAACAGTCAATCTGGGAGCAGTATTGTCTTGGCCCTCGTGTGAACGGCTGCAAGAGACGTTTGAAATCGCGGCCTTGGTAAATGTGGAGGCTCCTCGGCGTCGCTGGTCGAGGAGGATTAATATCGGCGAGGGATCTAAGGTTATGGAAAATGGCTGGACGCGGTATCTAACTTGTGCTGTGAAAATGATTTGCATTGATCTGTCTTCTCACAGGTATCGCGGCTGTGATTTAGGGAAATGTACCCTCCGGTTACACTTATGGTATTGGAACCCCGAGTGCTGGCTCAGTCAAGCCAACCGGATTTTCAAGCACCTCCAGATTTCTGAGAATTTCCAGGACTATGGTAGTTTTTAGCTCGCTTAATTATCATTGGTTGACCAGCTTCAACAGTTGTTGTGGACGACATTGCTTTTGAAATTCGCCTCGCAGCGGAATGCCACTCTCCCGGCTACCTATTTATTGCCCCAGTAAAAGATTTCGAAGCTGGGCCATCCTCTTTCCGGTGGCCCGATTATCCGGTCTATTGGTCACTCGATTCTTCTGGTGGTGAGCGCCTCAGTACAGAAGAGGCGAACGAACTCGGATTTCCCGCTCCCCAATTCAATACAATGATCCGGGGGAAGTTCTGGAATCCCGATGTATATGCTCGACTTAGCCAGTTCCACCACGGGAAGGGTTTTAATCCAATCAGCGAGGAGGTTTCACTGTATCTTGGGGACCAGCTTTATCAAGTCTCTGGGGAGACGGACTGTCCAGTTGATCAGGGTAAGTGAACAGTCCTGTGCGAACCTTTCTCCATTGAATCGCCACGAAGAAGACGAGGAGGGTCCTATCTCGGTGCATACAGAGGACAAACAGCTTGAACCGTTCACAAGTCACGACGAACCACCTCCTTCATCGGCGCTTGAATTCACCATATATCTGCAGATGACACTGATCGTGATTCTCGCACTATTTCGGTTATTCGGATGCATTGAAGTGAATCATTGACCTCGATCACTGCTTCCGGAGTGGAATATAATTAACTTTTTCTGCACCTTGGTGGTCTTTATGGACCATCGATCGCAATTTTGTGGCATTACCTCTCGCGGCGCTCTCCGTCAAATCTCTGTTTACCTTCGTGGTTGATTTCCTGACTCCCTCGTCACGACAGAAATCTACGGTAAAATTGCATTTGAACACTCTTCTTGGACCCACAGGACTTCAACGGAACGCAGATTCAACTGTGTCTGAGACTGAATGTTCCGACTTTGCCCCCGACAAGCTCCGAAAGTTATGACATGATCTCCAAAGCTTGGCGTACTCACGAACTTCATCTTGTGCCCCTCCCTGAACCCTTCGACACTGACGCTCTTCTCCTCGATCCACTGGGCTGCTTCGTTACTTTGGCAACATGCAAACGTTCAAATGTGTGGTGGTGGTAGGAGATGCTGCGGTGGGAAAGGTGTCGCAGCTCTGAAATCGTCCATCGCGCCACTGATCTCTGAGTCTGGTGCAAGACCTGTTTACTCATCTCATACACGACCAACAAGTCCCTCCCTGAATATGTGCCTGCTGTATGTCGTGGTCGCCTCTTCATTCCTCCGTTCCCCATAGTTACGCTGCCGGAACTAACTCTGTCTCTGTCTCTCGCTTTCCGGCTGCCATCCACCAGGTTTTCGACAACTGCACAGTGACGTATATGTAGTATGGACACTGCTATCTAGTATCTTGTCGAGCCTGTCCATAGTAACCCTGGCCATGTACGCACAACAGCGCTAGTACAAGAAGTTGCTCCGACCCCTGGCGCAGCACATTTCTTGCGTTTCGCCAGCAGCGTCTCCGTCGTGAGCCCATCGCTTGTGATAGTCACGATCTGTACCTGTGTATTGCGCAGCTTCACGGGTAGTGTCGATGCAAAAAACAACAGCGGTATGAGCGGCCGAGACGCCGGAGTCCATAAAGACGAGTATTTTGAACCAACAGCGACTTGGGGAGAACTCTTGGGTCGTGCTTGAGCGGAAACCAGCGAAACGGCGCCCGAGAATCTGATCCAAAGCCCACGATTGCATGGGCTTGGTGGAAGATATGGGCAACAGAAAGACACAATAAATTGACGTCGAGATCCCAGCAGAAAATCAGGAGCTTGAAGGTGGCGGAGGGCAGCCTGGCAGGTGCAGAAAAGCTCGTCGGCCGACGATCGCCGAACCGAAACTTGCTCTGGACTTCGACGATCGCGCGACGCGCTCGCGGCTCGTCCAATCCCACCTTTTCTGTCGTGGATACTCGCCCAAGCGTTACTCCCTATAATCCACTATGCAGAACCACAAGCTCTAAGTTGCAGATCTCTCAAATATTTAGTGTGTTTCTAACTCAATTCTTTCCTCTCATAAATACCTCAACCCGCAGCCCTCTTCCCGATTGTACAGGCTTTGTCGCCGCCACCTTTTGACCTTCTCTGACACGCGCACAGGTCTATTGGTCGCATTTCCCATATCGCTCTGCATCCGCCACAGCGCCAAAGTACTACGTGTGGTCGTAGGCGCCGTCTCGCAGCTCGAATTCGAATATCTCACGTCGAGTCGTCTTGGCTCCCGCCCCATCAGAGATGTCTGCTTGTTTAGTCCCACAGTACTTCTCTTGGCGGATCCCTCGTTCCCCGACATCACAACACCTATTGCACCCGTTCTCCAGCCTGCTCGGTTTCTGTCCTTGGTTTACAAAGACTGTAATTCAATCTGCAAAAGAACATGCTGTATTTCGACCCTCACCTGACTCGGAAGTGAGGCTAAGTAATGGGAGACCCGCTGCCGTTATCGCGATGCACACCTCAAGGTGTCGCAACTCTTCCTCGAGATGCCGTCCTGCTTCGCGGAGCCCAATTGGTCTATCAGTTCTTTAATTTGCTTCCCCGGGCCCCTCACCGCCGCGACTTGGTCACGAGGCTTCTGGAGACTGCTCGGCTTGTGCTCGAACATGTACTATCGCGCTTCTGAATCGCGTCATCTTTCTGCTCTTTCGCATAAGAAGCTGGATTCCCGCTTGGCTCGGTCTGTGCAAAATAAAGCATGCATACCCCCAGACACATCATCCTCTTAACGACAATTATTCTCGGACTCTCCCTGAATGCTCTCGGCCAGGGAACAAACGGTGTACCCAACTCGTTTCCTCACGCATGGCCTGGTCAACCCAAGGGCAACTTCAGTCCCGAATGGCAAAACTGTGAGTTTACCCCTCGTCTGCGGGGAACGGCGGATATACTCAAAGGATGTTACCAGACTTTGAAGTGACCGACAAGCTCCCCAACATTACCGGCACGCTCCCGCGCAACTTTGCAGGCAACATCCCTGTGAACCGCGCCGGACACCCCAACAACACGTTGTTTTTCTGGGCATTCGAACACGCTAGCAAAAACGGCTCCCTTACCGCCCCGGCAGATGCGAACAACACCGACCCTTGGATCATTTGGCTGCAGGGAGGGTGAGCGCAACTTGATCCCACAAATTGGCCAAGCATACTGACTGGACTCTCCTTCTCCATCAGCCCAGGATCTTCCGGCATGATTGCGCTCACTACGGAGGTAAGTGGGCTAACATAACATCGCACTTCCGGTAGTACCCTTATTATCTTCATAATTGGTGACAGAACGGCCCAATACACCTCCAGCCTAACAACAGTTGGTTTATCAACGAGTTTAGCTGGAATAGTCTCGCGGACACCATCTGGGTTGACCAGCCCGTTGGTGTGTACCCCCTGTTGCCAATCCTCCAATGAATGCAGAGCGAAGGACTGACTCTTTGCCGTATAGGTACTGGCTTCTCGACATCGGACTCCACAGGCTACGGTACGCATTCGTTCTTGCCTCTGCCGATTTTCCTGACGCGCTCTTGCACATGTCATACAGTTCCGGATGAGGATCAGACCGGGGAGGACTTCGTACGTTGGAAATATTTTCCACAAAACCACATCTGAATAAATATTTTTAGATCGGTTTTCTATCGAATCTCGTCAAGGTCTTCCCTAGCCTGGCGACCCGACCACTCTTCCTTACGGGGGAGAGTTATGCGGGCATGTACATTGTGAGCCCCACTTCCCCAGTCTCGGACATGCGTCAATGCATAATTCAAATATCCTGACGAAACACTGTACAGCCCTACATTACAAAGCACATATTCCAGCACTCAAACCCGCCCGTCAACTTGCGCAAAATCGCCATCGGAGACGGCTCACTCGGCTCCCAAGCCACTGTGGAACATCTCCCTATCGTAAGCGCCTGAATTTAACATTCAACCTTGACGTCTGATCGTCCCCAACCAGCTGAACGTGATCGAGACATACCCTGCACTCATTGGCTATGACCAGCAGGTATTCGAGTTTTTCCGCGAGCAGTGCGTCCCAGTGTTAGTCTAGTCGTGCATACACACTCAAAAATTCATTCATAGGACCCATCTCTGCGGATTCGACTTGAACCTGACCTATCCGCAAAACGGCCACTTCCCAACGCTGAACCTCATCAGGCCGACTCAGCATTTGGCGCTCAGTCAATCCCTCCTCGAGCCCACCGAGGATCGTGCAAGGACCCTGCAGAAGACGGCTTCCGCCAGATTTACTGAGTTGCACGGCCGAGATGCGCTGTTCAAACGATCCGACTTCCATGAGCGGCGGGAGGCGGAGCACCAACAATGGAAGCGCGATCTGTCGGGGCGCGCAAACGGAACGATCGACCCATTTTATGGTTGTTCCTTGCTGGATGAACTGATTGACTATGCTGTCAATTTCACTTTCCCCTGGAGTAAGTGCTCCCCGAGTTTATCACGGAATTCTGCATACTAACCCATGGATCCTCGCAGCCAACGGCGAATTCGACGTGTACGATGTTCCTGATGCAACGAGCCCGGAACCCTTCAAAAATGCATCCACATTCTTCAACGACAACCGTACGCGCGCTGCGCTGCATTCGCCGACCTCCAAAGACTGGATTCGCAACTTCAACTACCCTTTCGGCTCCGTGCACAACCGCTCCAGAGGGAATCAGTATGGCGACCCATCTGTCGAGCCGATCGCGTTCCTCTCCGACCTCGCGACAAACGCCTCCACGCACAACGTCTCGATCGTCTTCTACTCGGGTAACGACGACGCGCTCGTGCAGCATCGCGGCACGGAGGTGATCATCCAAAACATGACGTTCGAAGGCACGCAGGGCTTCACGCGTAAGCCGTCCACGCCGTGGTTCGACGACGACGGCAATTTTGCCGGGATCGTCCACCAAGAGCGGAACGTGACTTATCTGCTCTTCGATGGGGCGGGCCACCTCATTCCGCTGTGGAAGCCGGCCCAGGCACTGGTGTTCCTGCGCGAGTTCGTGCTTGGCTCGAACTCGAACGGGACTGTGTCGGGGAACAGCGTGGTGGGTGGGGAGAATACAACGCTTGCCAACGATTTCTTGCCGGGCGGAGAAGAGATATTCTTCGGGTCTTCGACGACCGCGGGGACGTCGACTATTCCCGCTGCGACGAGATCTGCATGGGCCTCTTTTATTGCAACAGCCACGGCGACTGGTAGCCAGCTGCCCTCGGACTCAAAAGCGAACAGCGCGTCGCAGAGAGGCGCAAGTGTGATGGCGAGTATGTTGGCGTTCGTATTAGCGGGTGTGATGCTTTTGCCGTGATTTTTTTACTATTGTTGTATGAAGTCCCTACTACGAGTTCCCTTCCAAGTTTCCACATGCCGAGAGGCACCAAGAGTTGGCCGATCAAGCGATGAATTGCCATGTCGACATTTAGACATCCATGATCCCACGCCCGGATAGACCGGAACTGCCCTCTTGCTGCCGTCTCTGGCATCTGCAGATTTGAAGCATTGAGGAAGGTAACAGCGTCTATTGTCTCCGCTTTTTCCGAGGGCAGGGGTATATCAATGGGTTCACTGGAATACACCTCTCATTTTCTACCCATCAATGCTACTTTTCCTTAACCTTCTCCCATTGGTTTTGCGGCTCGTCTTCGTCGATGCCTCCCCCACGATTCAGTTGGGGAGAACAACTCTCGTTGGCCGTGAGATTGCTTCTCTGCAACAAGAATTCTTCGGCAGTTCGTCCTAGTTTCGATCTCCCCGATTCGCGACTCATGGTACTTACCCTCAAGACATCCCCTACGCGGAACCACCTCTTGCAAACCTACGTTTCAAGGCTCCCGTACCAAAGTCGTCTCTCAATGCGACTTCCTTCAATGCCACCGAATATGGGCCTGCCTGTTTGCAAGTTGCAACGGTACATCCTCTCGGAACCCGCTCCCACTTGTTAATTTTGATGACAGGGACTCGCTTTTAACCAAATGTCAGAGGATTGTTTGACGATAAACGTACTTCGGCCTACTGGAACCTCCTCTCATTCCAAGCTCCCTGTAGTGCGTTTTATATCCCTCGATATGTTCGCTATTTGACGTACCCGCTACAGATGTTTTGGACGTGAGTGTATCATCTCATGCCAGTCGGTGTGGAACATCCTACACGGCCGTATTCAGATATGGCGGTGGATTCGTAGGGGGTCAGGCGAGTACCGCGAATGCGAGCTTGATCGTCGCTCAGAGTGTTGCCCGTGTACGTCGTTGTTCCTGATTATTGTGAGGTTCGATTCTGACGAGCCATTTTCAAAGGGAACACCTATAATTTTCATCAATTTCAACTACCGTCTCGGACCATTGGGCTTCCCGCAAGGCCAGGAGGCTGGCGCCAGCGGCGCTGTTAACCTGGGCATCAAGGATCAATTCGTCGCGCTGCAATGGGTCCAGCTTCACATTGAAAGTTTCGGTGGCGACAAGGACAAGGTATGTCATGTTCCAGATCCTCTGCATAGTATACTCAAGCAAACTAGGTTACCCTCTTCGGCCAGAGCGCGGGGTCCATAATGATGTCGATCCAATTTCTGAACCCTTCGATTTGCGATCTAGCTAGAGCCGCTGTGCGAGCAGAATTTCACCCCATCGCAGACGTCCCACTCACAATTTATTCGACAGATATTTGAATCTGGATATCAAGGCACCACTCCGTTGTTCCCTCCTGCGCGCGGGGAGGTCGACTGGCAGAACTTCGTCGGAAGTGTTCCCTCTTGCTCTAATATTTCGACGTCTGGATCCACCTTCGAATGTCTGGCCAAAGCAAACACTACAGAAATATTACAAGGCTTCGCCTCAGCATCGTCAGAATCTACCCATTTCAATCCATGGCCTCCAGTTATTGACGGCCCCGGGGGATTGATACCTGATTTACCCTCAGTCCTGTTCAAACGCGGCCAATTCGCTCGATTACCATTTATTGCAGGGACAGTGAAAGACGAGGGTGCGACAATATTGTTTCACTTAGTCTATTCTCATGATTGCGTTTCCAGGGACGACCTTCATTCCTCAAACTATCAATTCGACGGAAGAGCTCTACGAGCTCGCTCTATCCTTATTTTCGCCATCCTCGTCGCCCACCACTCTTCAGGATTCCATCCAAACATTGTTGCAGCTTTATCCAGACATTCCGGCTCTGGGTTGATCTATTTGTGAACTCCATCGCTGTCATTCACCATTTCACAGGGTCTCCCTTCGACACTGGAAATGCGACTTTCGGTCTGAACAGTCAGTTCAAGCGTGCGGCGGCGATAGGTCAGCCCTTCCGTTTTCCAACCGCCCCACCAACTCACAAATTTTGGTAGTGGGTGACAGTGACTTTCAGTCTCAGCGCCGGTTCTGGATGGACACGGCTGCCAATGCCGGAGTCAAAACGTTTGGATACCTGTTTACTGAATCGGAGCCCACCTTCCCGTCGGCTCTTGGTGGTCTGTTCATAACCTCTCTCGCTTCACACCATTCTCACCTTTTACACTAGTTTTCCATGCATCAGAGCTCGCCTACGTCTATGGCAAACCCAGCGACATATCGTCCTCGTCCGAGCAACTCAGTCGGATTATGACAGATTACTGGGTCTCGTACGTCGCAAATTTGACCCCCAACGACGGTCTTGGAGTTCCGCGTAAGTACATCAAACCAATCCAATGACTGTCGTTGTTTACAACGTCACTTATTCGATGCACACAGGACCAGAATGGACACAGTTCACACCCAAAAATAAGGTCAACCGTACCGCTCCCCTTGAATGCAGTTATTGACGGCTCTGCTTAGACCTTGATACAGCTCGACGGTTTAAACCTCACCATGATTCCGGACACCTACCGTGCAGGTAATATCATTCTTTGGAAAGTCAAAATTCAGGCGCTGACTCGGCGTTTATAATAGGCCAGATCGCTTTCCTCAATTCCGATCCTGCTATTTGGCGCCGCTAGCTCAGTATCCGACTTGGTTCAGATATGGCCCGTCGCGGGTTGATTTCACCCACCATTTTTGTCACACGCTCGTTCCCTTGGTTTATACGTGTAAACTATCAAGAATCTCCTCGAGTCGTAATACCAGAAAGTTATTTCCAAACCCAGTTGATCCAAATCCAGTATTCTCTTCAGTGCCTGGAGGAGAATGCTTATTATATCACTCTCTTATCTCTGATAATACATCCATGTGGGATAGCTAAATGGCGTCGGGGTTGGCGGAGCCAGACTTGCATTATTGGGATAGGGGGTTGAAATTGGTGCATGCTCACCGAGATAAATCCCTAGGCTGCAGAGATGACTCTCGCAGATCGCTCGGCAGACCTGGCTCACACGCATCAAGTCTTATATGCTAAGCACTTGAGAACTCGGGCCATAGCCGAATAAGGCCCATAACTCTACCGAGGCCGATATAGTCAACGAATGTGATTAAAAATGAAGTCTTCGTTGGCTAATCTTAAAACTGGCCAGGATTCTTCTGTCCACAACGAGAGTTCGAGCTCAAACACTGCATAAACCCCACTCGTCCCAACGCTCACTCCCGACTCCTGCAGCCACAATGAACAAGTCGTGCGGGTCGTACTTGGCCTTGATGTCGCTGAGCTTGGCGTAGTTTGGGCCAAAGAACGTCGATTGAAAGTCCGGTTCGCTACCGTCCGCTTCGTTGGAGTATGCTCCTGCGTTAGGACCCGATAGCTTCTCGAGGAGCGGGAGTTGCGTGGTCTGGAACATCGCGCGAAGTGCATCAACTTGAGCGAGAGAGGCCGAGTCGTCCCACGAGTTTGCGAACATGAGCTGCAGAAGGACTATTAATACACGAAAATCGAGGGAAACAAGTAGCACTGACATGTGTTTTGGCCGCCCTCCACGCTGGGTGAACAGCCGACGAGATGTGACCGTTTTTAGATACTGTACCTAAATCATAGTTCAGTAGTGTAACTGTAATGAGGCCTTTGAAACGAACCTCCCGAAACCATTTGTCCAAGAAGTCTGCCATGGGGGTTAGTGGTTGACAATGGAAAGGGAAGAATATTGGATTACGCTGTTGTTCCGTTGTCGAAGAGCTCCTTGTACACCGGCCCCACCTTTTCTGGCGAATCCCGATACAAGGCTTCCGGCACGAGTCGCGAGCCCAAAGCAACATTTCCCCCGACGCCATCGTCCGGGCCGAACATCACATCGTTGATCTCGCCGTCCTTAAAAGTTTGAGAGACGAACACAACACCGGGCAACGCGAGCGATGCATTGATGAACGGCGCCAAAAGGATCTGGCTTTGCTCCGCCGTGGTATTTGGCATGTAAGTGAAGAGCATGAACGAGGTTGGAACATTCGGATCGGTAGACCCAATCTGGGTTTTTTCGAACCAGAAGAAGTGCCCTGCCTGTACAGAGTCCCAATCGAAGACGTGCTGCGCGTGGAGGGTGGCGAGGGACCCAACTACGGTGTTGTTTGGTACTTGCAAGACGGTGATGGCCGAGGTGGCGTTGAAGGTGGGGAAAGTTCGGATCGTTGCGGAAATAATGACTCCCCAGCTGCCAGCGCCTCCGCCTCGAAGAGCGAAGAAGACTATATATATTTTAAGAGCTGAAGCCGGTCAACAAGGAGAAAGACTAACGGTCGGTATTTGATGCACTACTGGCTCTGAGCAGCTCGCCACTGGCCACAACTATCTCGAACTCTGAAAGCGTAAGCGGTGAGTAGGACAAGTGAAGCGAGAAAATGGAGAATATCTCACCCAGGGCGTTATCCGAGACCAATCCGTATGCTGGTGACAGTGGCGAATGACCTCCGCCTTGGATTTGTCCTCCAGCAGGGGCAACTGTCTCGGCTGCTGCAACCACCGAAAACTTGCCCTGCCCTTTGTTGTGTTGGTAGATTGTGTTCGCGTGAACTCCGCTCCCAATCGTCACTGCGGATCCCATGTTCTCGCCACCAACGTAGAAATCGTCCGTCGATGAGATATTTTGGAATTTCGACACGCGGATGAGGAGAGAATTTGGAGCAGTCGACCGGCCAAGGCCATCGTGTCCCGTGGATTTTACGACCAGGCGGAGATTGTGCTTGCTGGCGAATTGAACAGCAGCCTGCAAACAAATCAAATCGCCATTCCAACACAAGAAGGGAGTGCAGACCTGAACGTCTCCGACGGTTTCCGCTTCGACCGAGTAGACTGGAAGGTCCCCTTGGCCGCACGTGGTTCCATTTCGCAAACAAAGAGAAGGTGGGTCCAAGTCGTAGCCCTGCAATCACGGTCGTTGAAAGATATATTTATGGAATTTCCATTTTACCTGCTCCCAGTTGATCTGGGAGGTGTCAGAATCATTGTTACAATGCTCAGAACTTGAGCGCTTGAGCAACCCACATAAGACATGGCTCCGGGTATCGTACCACGAAACAACGCGCTCGTCCATTGTGCATCGGTGCACCCACCGGCCGGAAGATTATCGCAATATTTCGCAGGTGGGACAACCTCGAGGAGTCGCCCAAATATTGTCGCATTGAACGCATTCCAAGCAATCGGGCTAGGATATCCAGCACTCCCCGGAACATTCCGGCAGTCCGTTGAATTTGAGTTCTGCCGGGGCTCCAAAGAGCGGCTCTGGGCCAGCGCGATGAAAAGTGAGAGCAAAGGGGATGTAGGGAAACGCTTCATTTTCGTTTATGGCTGGTTGGGCGAGGTAGAGGCATTAAGTAGTACACGCTGGTACAACAACGTAAGAATAACGCGGCAAATCTATCACTTCCCAGCCTAACCGGCGCAGTACCAGCGGCGCGATGACTTACTCTGTTTGACAGTGCGCAGCAATTGCGCAGCCAGGGCCAGAGCCTGCCAGAGCACCGGACAGACTAAGGACAGAAGCCTCTCGAGTAGATATTAATATTGGTACTTGAATGTGTACATACTTTGGTCCTCGTCAAGCGCGGGATGTAGATCCAGGGATTCCTTCAGGCAAGACTTCAGTACCAAAGATACCACTCTCGACCCCAATCCCGGAGCGCATACATACCCCGAAACCCGAGATGGAGGTTTTGGGTCCACAGAGTTGCAATAGGCCGCGGCGAAGGCAACGGAGCACAAGGCGTCGGGCAAGGGGTACCCGCTGAAGAAATCTCCTACACCGGGTACAAAAACTGATTTAAGAGCTCTTCCCCACCCACCCTCCCTACGTAAGGCTTATGTAATATACCCCAAATGGTAATTTGATCAATTTTGCTTGCTGCGCGCTTCGTCCTCCCTTGCTCTCCCGCCGCGTTCAGTTCAGACCTACAAACTGAATGGGATATCACTGGAAGTGCTCAAATCCTCAACCGTATGGTATAAGTCTCATATTTATCTCAATATTCTAATTTAACTATATGCGCTGTTTCTTGCAACTCTGGCCGCCGGCACCTGCATTTGTGCGACATTCGTCATTGCAGAACCAGGGAACACTGGGGGCTTTGGTTAAACCAATGCAGCAGAGGTGAAACTAGAAAAATTGTGAGCAAGAGCCATTGTTCGATCATAGGACATACTTTTGAACCACAAGCCATGATCTGGTGATGTGTTTCTTGCGACATAAATCGGCCAAAAATCACCAAAACTTGGGCAAAAAAAATGATTTTTTTTTCGACCCTTTTAAACGTGTTTTTGAGAGGATCCGCAACTTTTTCCAAAAGTGAAATAAGCCATCCGCGACACCCACCCACCCCCTACCCGGTGTCTAGGCATTCTCCGGCGGGTACCCCTTGGCGTCGGGTATTAAAGAAGTGCGTGTTCCCACAATTAAGCGTACACAATATACAAGAATCGTCGACGCGCGAGTACCAAGTCCGAATACTACCCCGCCCACTACCTAAATTTTCTTCTCCAAGAACCGCCCCTGATCACCAACGCCATGGTTCAGCTGGGTCACATTACAGCTAACTGCAAAACCTTAGAGCCCTTTCGAAAAATTCTCCCGAGCCCTACCTGCCAATCAATTGTCTTTTACATCGGGCTGGACAAGGGTCTACCCGCGGGTATCAGGACCTCAACCCGTACCCGGACCCGTGAAAGCTGTACCCGCACACAGGTCGGGTCCAAAACCCGTATGGGTAACCCGCGGTTTCTCAAACCTGTGCTCCAGACCCATGGAATTTAGGCCTGAAGAAGTGTAAAACAGTGAATCTGGAGAAGCTTTTCAAGCCTACATTGACTCGGAATAAATGGATGGAATTGGCATTCCCTGAATGCTACCTACATCCCAAACCTCAAAGGTCTTGCTCATTCGTCACGTAGGTCGGATGGCTCGGCGGGTGTGGCGAATGCGCGTCGGAGCTGCAGAGTATTGCTGCATCTCAGAGGGAGACGAAGGGGCCGCGAAAACACGCCCGCGAACATGGAGGCGACGCGTCGAAGTCAGGTAAAAGACAAGCGCTGTTGCAAATAGTTGCAGAGAAATTCAAGAAATGGGATTTAGAGACGTTAGCAAGGAATAATTTTGAGGCTAATACACCCCAACGTGGTTGTAGAGGTTCTCGGCGTATCAATTCGGACATTCGGTGAAAATGTACAGCGCGTTTGAATTGAAATGCAAGTCCAAGTTGAACAGTGAGTGCATCATCAAGTTGAATAAAATGAAGAATTAAAAACTGGTTCGAAATTGAAACTTGAGCCAGTGCCGACACAGGAATGTAATGCGGCAGCAACAAAAGTTGAAACTCCCGATTGTCGGGAGCAAAAATCCTGCCGTCACCGGGCTGCCGAGCTTATGCCGAGAACACGTGCGGACCCGCGGGTTTGCGGCATGTTTGCGGGTCGGGTTTGCGTTTTGCACAGGTTGAGAAAATTCAAACCCCGAACCCGCACGACCCGTGGGCCAACACCGCGGGTATACCCGCAACCCGTGTCCAACCCTACTTTTACAGTAGTCCAGCTCCACTTCCCAGCGCAGGCTGAGGCCAAGCGACGTCGGGTGGGGCCTGTGGGAGGTCTTGGGGAGGGCTCTAGGGTTTTGCGGTTCGCTGTGATGGCGTGATCGGCTTTCACTGAGTGCTGATCGACAGTTTTTTTCGCCCATCTCGCTCTCCATCGTCGCTATAATTCGGGTTTGCAACTTTGGGGTCACGCACTTGTCCACTTCACAAAAAGATAGGACGCAGGAATGTCCTTGTACACGGCGTAGGTCAGTTTCTGCCCGAAGCTAATTGCCGAGTGGGTTGGCATTTTAGAGGCCCATGTCAATCCTTCGTCGTGAGGTAGGTCAGAAAACGACCGGTGCGCATCCGGCTGGGTCCATAACCATACATTCGCCCTTCGACGCGACGTTAGGATCAGTCACCGCACGAATGGAGCGTACGCACCTCGACGGTAATGTATCCCAGCCTGGTGTCGCCCATCACATTCAACAGACTTTGCCCTCCTTGCCCACCACTGCCGTTGCGAACACAATCCGCACGATGCCGTCCTGTTTTCCCGCCTTCGCCCGCACGCTCTTCGACAGACCCTTCGATGCCTCGCACGCGACGAGCCCACCGTACGAGTGCGGCACGAGGACGACGTCCTTGCCTTCCTCTGTGAGCTTGGATGTGAGGGCGGCGGCGTCGTACAGGCCGGGTGCCGATCGCGGCCGACCGACGGTCTCCCGCTTGATCCCTTCGACGGGGTATCCGTGCGGCACGAGCTCGGCCGTCACGTCGTAGGAATACAGCTTGCAGAAGGACCCGGGGATGATGATTATTGTGGGTTTGGTTTGCGCTTGACATGGTGGTCAGTTGGTTCCGAATCGGGTCTTTGGTGGAGAGGACGAAAGAGCCGATTGGTAGCGAGTTGAGGGACAATGAATTGTGTCTGGGTGTAATTGGGGATTAGTTTGGTCAGGCGCGAGGCATGTTCCGGTGCAGTCGGAGAATCAACTGTAAAAGTGCGGCCATCGCGGTAAAAGAACGGGGGAGAGCAGGAGTGACATAGTCCGTCAGTACATCTTGAACGTACGGACACGATAGTCAACCCTGAACGGCGAGCATTCACCGTCAGGCCTGCTGAGTCCGCTCGCCGTTATGGGCCGAGTAATTTTAAAGGAGCAACAGATTTATCGATTGCCGTGCACTGCCACAGCCGGCATGATGTTCAAACTCCACGGAATTCTTTTCGGCCCCGAGAGATACTTTACAATATCCTCCAACAGATACGGGCTCCCTTGTACCAGATCCCATATCCTGTCTGGCTGCCGCCATGGAATGGCTTCAGCGCGCACTGGAGTCCTTGGTTCTCCGCCCGACGAGAATAAAGCAAGTGGAAGGATGGGCCTGCACGCAACGCCGTTGCTGGAGTAAAAAAATTGCTAAAACTCCTCTGCTTTCTTGAATACTGGGGATTGAATTGGTGAATCGAATTATGCAGGAGCTTTAGGGCAGTCGAACGCATCACGTGGTTCGAAGTTGAAACAGTTGGTTGAATTTGCTGGGTGCGACGACTGAATGGTCCGTTGAGTAGTTATATGTGAAATGAAATGGCGTATACAGATATCTGTGTGGATAGACGAGGGTAGATACGTCGATAGTTAGTATTCTTCAGAACACACGGCGGAAATCGCTCGTCGGTCGCGGATCTTCCGTTACGTCCCACCTTCCTTGCGGATCTCGAGTCAACCTGAAAGCCTCGAATGAATGGATTGGTCCGCGCTTCTGGGACATTAATGGTCCACGTTTCTAATATACTATGCCGACAACGTTATCGTGATCTGCAATCAAATTCGGATTCGCGCAACGGGGACGAGGAAGTGGGGCAGGCGCGGGGTATGTAGCTGCGCTAGAATTCGAAGCTGGAGCGGCGTGAATGCGCGAATGAAGGGTCGGGTCGCGGAAGTTGATATATATATGGTGGGGACTTGAGTCCTCGGGTTGTGGGATGGGACCGAGGTTGCGGCAGCAGGTGGTACGGTCCGAGGGGCTAGTGGCAAGATGCGCGCTGTCAGTCGGTGGTACGGACGGACCTCGAGGAAGCAATTCGCGTCGAGTAGCGGTTATTGCGCATTCTCAGCAGGGGTCGAATAGAATTCGGACAGAGGTGGAGGGGGCGGGTGTGCGAGACGAGCGGTATCTGGCTGGCTCCTAAGATATAGGTACGAAGACTTGAGCGAAACCGCTCAACTATTAAAACTCAAAGCCAAAGCCAGAAGCTGATTAAACCCCGGGCGTCTTGCTTCGCTCAGCCCAGTTCGAATTTTATCGAATTTAATGAGCCTGAGGTCACGTTAAGGATTGCAGCCCGAGTGGAGCGAAGAAGATGGTGTTGGTTGTGCATTGTCTGTCCAATCTGGTGCATGGATCGTAGGCCCGGCGACGCAGCAGAGGTGGCTCACCGAACCCAACCCACCCCGCGTGCTTCGAAATTCGAATATTATTCAGCGTCACTGTGGAGCGTAAATGCCAGCGGTGTCCCTTGTACTATCTGAAGAGCCGGCCCAGGGGAACTTGTGATACATACCGGGCATGCGGAATCATATGCACATTATTGCAGAGGATTGAAGCCAGTGGCGGAATGCGCGCTGGGGCGAATGCACACATCACCCGTGGCAAAATCTGCGCGCAACTTCTCGAAAGCTGCATGTGTGACGAGTAGCGGATTTCGCGCGTGATGCAGAAATAGCTCACCGAACCCAACCGAACCCAGCCCGCGTGCTTCGAAATTCGGTGGGTATGTCACAGCACAGGTGGACTTGTGATACATACTGGGTAGGGGATATCATATGCACATTATTGCAGAGGATCGAAGCGAGTGGCGGAATGCGCGCTGGGGCGAATGCATACATACATCGCCCGTGGCAAAATCTGCGCGTCTGTGCACCGGTTCGGGTTTTGCAGGCGGAAAGCGTTGGAGTGAGCGTGGGCTCAAAGACGTACATGTACATGCAGTAATTTTGCGCAGCTCCTAGGTGCGTGGTTAAAATCTTACCTTTCAACAGAGGATTTCAGATGAAATGCCTCACTTACTTTGGTTCGAAATCGAATTCGATGTGGAGCTGGAGTTGATAATAATTAATTATTGATATCGTGCCCGGTACGCGCAAAGTTACTGGCAGTCGGATTGGATGAAGGTCAAGATTTTAGCAGAAATGCCTCACTCACTTTGCTTCGAAATCGAATTCGAATTCGATGTGGAGCTGGAGTTGATATCGTGCCCGGTACGCGCAAAGGTACTGGCAGTCGGACTGGATGAAGGTCGGGATTTCAGCAGAAATGTCTCACCCACTTTGCTTCGAATTCGATGTGGAGCTGGAGTTGATATTATTGATATGGTGCCCGGTACCTGGCAGTCGGACTGGAGGAAGGGCAATGGCAGATTCCGCGCATCGTGCCGGCTACTTGAGTCGAAAGATATACATAATTCCGGTGGTTGAAATTTATTTAAGCAGAAGTGGAAGTTGAGGTTCGGCGGGTAGCAGAAATGGCTCGCGCGTCCGAGTCGCAGATTTCGCGCATCGAAACTTGTATGTCGGCGGAGACTGGAACGCAGGGAGTTTTGCTGTTAGTTGAATAAAATCAGACGAGACGTCGGTGCTAGACATACAATGCATAGCGGGTTGGCCGAATGAGTGGGATGAGGAGAGAAGGGATTTTGCGCGGGTGGGCCCGCCGCGGCAATTTTGAATACTTGGCGCTTAGCCATCGGATGTTGGAAGCGCGCCCGGCCCCGCGGCGCGCTTGACCAACCAACGCGTCAACGTTCTAAAAACATAAAACTCAACACGTCATATCCCACGCACGGAGTCCAGCCACAGACATCATACGCGCGTCATCCTGATCCCAAGAATACCTGGGCGCGTACCTTAGCTGGCGTAGGTGGAGCGTCAGAACGGTTATTTGGAAACGGGCAGCGGGAGCGCAGCGGGTTAGAGCAGGTTTATTTGGGGTTGACGGGTTGGGGTAAGATTTTTTCAAGCCAGGGCGGGGATGATCGCCGGCGCCGGGTTAATTAATTTGTCGTACGAGTTCGTTTACCTGTGCCATGGTCAGGGGCGTTGAGCTCTTGGTCGGGCTCGTCGCCGTCGCCGTCGCCGCTGTCGGGATTATTACCTCCGCCGGCCAGCCCAGGCCCGGGCGATGTGTCGGGCAGTCCGGGATAGCTGGAAGGGTCCTAGCGTGATGTGATGGTTACCGTTGTCACATTTCGTAACGGCGGCAAATCCCGCAAAGTTGAGATGATCGCACACCGGATTTGGGGTGTAAGTATGGGCATGGATTGGTAATTTTGGACACCGCCAGGGAAAAAAGTCTCACAACCCCGTACAACTCAACTGCTAACACCTACCACTCCCGCAAGACTGCAAGAGGAACACGTTTGGAGAAGAGATTGACGACGAAGAGGGCACTTGGACTTGGGACGAGACGAAACACTTGGACGAAACGAGAAGGAAGGACAGGAGCCCACCGGACGATCGAGGCCGGCGACCAGACCTGCAATACACCCAGCCTACACTCGCCCTACCCCAGCCTACAGCAAGCCAGCCTCGTGTACACCACGCTACGATGGACCTCCATGGCAGCCCAAACGAGTCCCGTGAGTTCGCGTATCACCCACCCCATTTTTTCACTTCGCTGACCCCTGGGTACCCAGCACGCACCCGCGCACGACACCACCGGCACCGGCATACACAGAGTCTAGGGCTTTTGTCGCCCATCCCCAGCCGGACCAGTTTGCGCAGCGACGCCGAGATGGACGCACACGCCGAGGTCGAGGAGCCTACTATACAGAGGGCGAACATGAAGAGGACACGCACCCCGCTGCGGGGGGGCACGCCGGTGTCTGCCGCAGGTGTGTACTTATACCCTCCTTCATGCCTCACACGACCGTATACTTTTCTAACTACGCTATGTTTTTTCTACTAGGCACACCCTTGGACCCACCCCACAGTAGTCCGCGCCGCGCCGCGCGCGCCTCGCTTCCCCCGCTCCCCGCCCTCCTCGCGAGCCTCAGCGCGCTCTTCCCCGGCAGCGCACCGAGCTCGCCCAAGGTCGCGACGATCCCGATTCCGACCGAGACAGAGGTGAGCGTTTTGCCTTGTCTCGTCTTGTCTGCCTCGAAGCACTTGGAGGGTCAGAGGCGAGGGCGGAGAGAGGTGGAGAGTCTGGCGGTGGCGCGCTGTGTGCTGGGCGTTTCGCGTGGTCGTGGGTCGTGCCTGATCGGCGTGTCGGTCGCGTACCCCAGCGCGCTCCGGTGCGACTCGTCACGCCCGCGCTGTGTTGGGTGTCGTATGCCGTGCCTGCGCGGCGTGTCCGCCGTGTGCCGCAGCGCTCATCTCCACAAACGCACGCCCCGTACGTGCGTGTGCGCGTTTCGCACTTACGTCGCGTGCGCAGTGGTGACGTTCGATATGGGCCGCCTGCGGCGGAATTGGTTTCTTGTTGTTCTCGTCGTGCCCGTCGACGGTTTGAGGCGCGCCGTCGGGCGGCGGGCATCGTTCGCCGTGTCCCTCGTTTCGGGGTCGACGGGCTGCTATGAGACGGTGCTACTCGCGCTCCTCGTTCCCGCTCTTTGGCGCGAGGTGGGGTGCGCGAGAACGGGGACTGCGCCGACGTAACCTTTTCTCTTCCATTCTCCCCTCTCCTCTTTTCGCGCGGCGTGGCGTAGCCGCTGTGTGTTTGGGCCTCCCTGCCTTCTCCGCGGCACTCGAGCCACTCTGGTGGATCGGACAATAAGAGGAGAGCCACCGCTTCGTCTCTCAGCTCTTCCTCTCTCTCTCTTCACTTGAATTCTCAAAAATGAATACATCGACTAACGCCCTCCTGCAGTCTCCGAAACCACACCAACAACACCAGCAACACCCGGTCCCCGTGACGCACGCCCCCCAGCCCCGGCGCGCCGTGTCGTCGTTCACACCGTACAACGGCTCCCCCGCCTCGCCCTCGCCCCGCCACCCGCAACAGCAACAGCAACGAGAGCAGCAGCAGGCGCAGACGGCAGACGCCGGCCCCGTCCCGCAGCGAGGCGCTCCTGCGCGACATCGCGCTCCGGCGCGGCTCGTCCGCGTCGTCCTCGGCGCCGACGGGGTTCCGCTCGCGCGCGGGGTCGCACTCCGCGGTGTTTACCCCGAGTCCGGGGCACGCGGGCGGACAGGCACGGGCGTATGGGGGGGACGCGGAGTTCTCGCCCGCCCACCAGCACCAGCACCACGCGCCCTCGACCGCCAACGCGGCGCTGGCGCAGACGCTCTCCCGGCTCGAGGGCCGCTCGCCGCATCCGCACCCCCACGCACAGACACAGAGGGACCCGGAGCACGAGGCGCTGCGCGCGCGCTTGGAGCGCGTGCTGGCGCTGAGCGGGGGCGGTGCGAGCCCGGATCGGAGGGGCAAGTGGCAGAGCGCGGGGAGCGGGCGGACGTCGTCGGTGGGTGGGAGTGGGGGGAGCGAGCGGCGCGCGTCGGTGTCTACCTCTGCCTCTGAGAAGCGGGGGAGCGTGCAGAGTGCGCAGAGTGGGGGGAGTGGGAGTGGGGAGTGGGAGCCAGGAGGGGCGGAGTCGGGATCGGGAACGGCAGCAAGAGAGGACGGAGACGCCCAAGCCGACGCAGGTGGGGGAGGAGCCGAGGACGCCGACGCCGCGGAGGCGGAGGGGCACCAACGACGGCGGCAATGCAGCGTCGCCTGGGCTCCGATCGCCCGTTTCGCCACACCCGCACGCCCAGCACGCGCCGTCGCCGTACTACCGCACGACGCCGACGCCACGGCCGCGGACGCCGCTTAACCAGGAGGGCACGCCGAGGAGGCGGACGTTCGAAGGGAGTGGAGAGGTGAGTGTCTTCGTTGTTTTCGGTCTTTTCTGTTATTTTTGGGTTTGGATGTCTTGTCTCGCTCGTGCCCTCCCGTGGGAGCGGCGGGGTGGTCTCGTGCTGTCTTTCGTCTTGTCTCGGAGGGGGGTCGCGGCTCGCTTGTTCTCGGGGATTCCTTTCGTTCGATCTGCTCTCATTCCCGTTCTTGCTTGCTTTGGGGATTCACGAACGGCCACCCATCGTGCGTGCGTGCTTGCTTGCAGGCGCGTGTGGGCGCCCTTGCTCGTTATGGGATTTGCCCATCTGGGGATTTTACCTTTTCGTTTGTTTGGGCGCTTCCGTTGCTTCTGCGGTTCTCGTTCCCCGTGCGAGGGTGGGAGGCCGTGGCCGCGGCGGAGACTTGCTTGTTCTCGATAACCTGCAATCCTATTCTGCTTGCTACTACACGCTGCTCTGTGCTCGGGCTCTGTACGCCGTGCTCGGACTCTGCGCTCCCGTGCTCGGACTCTGTGCGCCGTGCTCCCTTCGGGGCGGCCTTCAATGTTGATCCCTGCGATAATGTTGATCCCTGCGATAACAGTCGAGGGTTCTCTTGACGTTGGGCACGGGCGAAATGAACGTGGGCTGATCGCCTCGCAATACGGTCCCACTCCAAGCCTATTCAATGTGCATCGATCCTGACCCAGAGCGCGGTGCGATGTATGCCGGACGCGCATCGATACGGGGATGACCCGAGTATCATCCTCGCCCTTGCGAGGATCCCGGGCGGGGGTCGGGACGTGCTTTGCTCATGATCAGCCGTGGGGCTGTGGATCTGGGTCGCTCGTTCGTCTAGATGGATCGAGATTCTTGTGATACGGGGCCGGTCGGACGCGGAGGATGCCTGTGTCGCGCGGTTCTAGTGTGTCGCGGTTCTGTTGTGTCCCCGGCGTGCAGCGTGTTTTGTCTTCGCGTTCCGGAGAGAAGGGCGAGAGCTGTTCGCCGTTCACCTGTGTGCCTTCGTCTCCCGGTCCTTGTGCTTCGAGTGCTTGGAAATGCGCTTCTGCCACTTGGGATTGGCGGGGGATTGGCCACGGGAGCGTACTGCCCCCGCTTGTTTTCGAACAGAGATGTTCTGTCTTCGAACAGATGTTCTGGTCATCACTTCTGACCTTCCACCCTCGTTATTTTTGTTTTTTTTGGCGGCGACTGCGCATTTTTCGCTGGCTCTACCTCGGTTTCTTGAGTTGGCCCTTGGGGATCCGACGAAGTAGGACGTGGGTTCATCGATGTGGTCATTCTCTCTCTCTCTCTTCAATTGCATGACGTTGTCCCGTCCCGGCATCCGAATCCGGACGAGGACACGATATTTTGTTTCTCACTGTCGAGTGGCATCATATCTATCACGGTACAAGGATGTGGGGGCGTTCGCACGCGCCTCGCTTTTGACTTGCCTTGTCTTGTCCTTCCATCTTCCTTGTTCTGCTGTCATTGGGATAACGCATCCCCATCGACGAGCGATCCCCGACGAGACGAGCCAGCGATACCCCTGATCGACGAGCGCGACCAGACAGACATGAGCACGAGCACGATGGCAGCCTCCCCGCCGCGCACGCCTGCCCGGCGTCAGTCGCGGCCGGACCCCCCGCCGCGCGACGAGCGATACCTCGCTCTTCATTCACACCCATCCCATTATTGTCTGTGCCTCTGCGTCGAGGAACGTTTTGCTGACTTTCCCTCTTTTTACAGAGTCCTTATGCGCAGGCACACGAGTCGCCAAGGTACCGGGCGGCCTCGCCCAGCCCCAATTCGCCGAGGGCCCAGCAGCAGCCAGTATCGGACGAGCTCGCCGAGTCCCCACGTCGCCGCATTCCCCGCATCCCACCAACCTCCACCACTCGCCGTTATACCGCACCGCGTCCCCGCGCATCCCCGATGGGGAGCTCGCGCGCCGGCACACGACGACGGCGACGCCCACCGCGTCCCCGCGCCGCGCGCAGTTCGGCGTGCCGCTGCCGCCTACGTCGCCGCCGGGCCACCTGCGCCAGCGCTCAAAGACGGAGCCGTATGGCGTCGCGGGGGAGTCGTATGGGATCCCAGCGCTCGAGGAGCAGCAGCAGCCGCGGGAGAGGCCGCACGGGGAGGGCCACGGGCGGAAGAGCAGCGCGTATGCGGCGCTGGCTGCGTTGAGCGGTCTGGGGGTGGGGCACCCGAATTCGCGGACGGGCCATGTGCGCGGGGGCGGGGGGTCGTTGTCGCAGAGCGCGCCGAATGGGGCGAGTGGGCAAGTGACGACGCCGGGGAGCACGCCGCCGCTGTCGGCGGACGTGCGGGATGAGAGCGCCTCGGAGTCGGATGACGGTGGTGATGAGGACGTGGATGGGAATAGGCGGAAACGGAGAGGGCGGGGACGAATGGGCGGCTACTAACGCCCCCGGCGACGCCGCCGCGGTGTTCGCTTGTTGTCGTCGGTGACGAGCTCGTCTGCGGCAGCGGCGGCGCCTGTGTACATGACGGCGACCCGCGCCCCGCGTTCAATGCCCGGAAGGCGTCGGCGCAGTGTCGGCAGCTGGAAGGCTATGTGAGCTTTGCGGCGGTCGAGGGGCTCGGGGAGCCGCCTAGTCCGGGGCCGGACGGGGATTTAGGTGAGTGGGATTTCTTCCTTCATATCTGACGCTTTAATTCGATGCTGACCTCACGTTTCGCAGACGACGAAGAGGCGGGCAAGAAACGCGGGAGCCTTGGGGCAGGGATTGTCGGCTTCTGGAGGGCGGGTTCTGGTAGGCGAGCCTCAGCGCTGTGCCCGCCCGTCCGTTCACGACACCCATGCCTATGCTCCTTATGCCCTATGCCCCGCTGGTCGACCTCCTCTATGCACCTATGCTACAATATGATTTTCTTTATTCCTCTGGTCTTGGGTTTTCTTTCTTTTTGCTTAACCGGCGTTTCCCCCTCCCCCCCCCTCTTTTGTGTCATCTCTACGATTGCAATATCCATTTGCGGAATACTTTTAATATAGACACGCTTTTTTTTCGCTTTTTTTACTTGTACATATATGACTACCCTTCTTCTGTACATACCTGTATCCCTATTTCCTCCCCTTTCATTGGGCTGTGCCGGATCCTGTTTTGCATCAGGTGAGCATTTTTGTTTCATCCCTCGCACGATCAGGGCTGACCGTGGCTTACTTCACAGGAATTTTGGGTGTACGCCGCGGACGGACAGGACGGGACGGTGTACTATGTGGATCAGGTGAGCACTTACGGTCGTCTGAATGAATGCGAGCCTGAACATGCCGTTTAGCTTTGTAGGAATCTGAATCTTGAAGGATGTATACAGGATGTATACCATACGCCAAACCCAAGGGCCACCGGATCTTATACAACGCGTTACACGCATAATACACGCGCGGGCACCCTACACGCACACGGCCTTACCACGGCGCATTTACTGGACGACGAGGGGACACGGGGCACAGGACGTGTCTGGACTGCATCATGAATGATATCTATTCGAGACGCGACGCGTTTGTGACGTCTGCTTGTGGGCACGCGACCGTCATCGTCCTGTACGATCAATCTCGGGCGACACCAGGAACACATACCGTCGACAGCGGAAGTCCTACCGCGACTATTCCGCAATCACGCGCGGCTGTGGACACGAGGCGGAGGCGTGTTCAGAGGCGAGACGTGGCGATGCTCGTTGCGGGGATCTTTCAACAGCCCTCGTCCTTTCGCCTGTCGAAGCTCTCCCCCGGCTCGTGACGCTTTCGCCCTGGTCGTCTTCGGACCTTGTCTCGTCGTCCCCTTATTTCCGCCTCTCCTGTTCCGCGGTCGCCACCTCTTCGCCGTCGCCAGGCATATATTCGGTGTTTTTTCGGCCTTCGGCGATTGGTCATTGGCATGGACGCCTGGACCTTGATCCTTTGGACCTACATCAGCCCACATCCCTCGTCTTCACACACGCGGGCCTCCTCTTCCTGTTGGGTCTAGTTGCTGCGCACGTCACCCTGCAAGACTTGGGCGACGTGGCCGCATCAAATCGCCTACGGGGACGTTTGAAGTGGTCCGTATCACCCCGCTTCCGCACCACCGTGTCCGCTGTGTGCGTACGTGGCGCTCCCAACAA
Organism: Mycena olivaceomarginata; assembly: GCA_029378375.1. Classification (NCBI taxonomy): domain Eukaryota; kingdom Fungi; phylum Basidiomycota; class Agaricomycetes; order Agaricales; family Mycenaceae; genus Mycena; species Mycena olivaceomarginata. Next base: position 186,359 of record JARKIC010000436.1, on the reverse strand, counting down.
AACCCCGAGCAGCGCCGGTCGTCAAGCTGTCTGTCACCTCTGTCACAAGCCGCTCCCGCTTCCTGTTCGGCGCCCAGCTCAGCCTCCTTGTGCTGTTCGGTACACCCCAGGTCATCTACCGCGCTATCTTCCGTCGCTGCACACCGCTCCTTTTTGCCCTTCACACACTATTCCGGTCCCGAACAAAACAATAACTTAGCTCAGCAACAAATAAACACTACTTACATAGACGTCCGCGCTCACATACGGAAGCGCAGGCATGGATCGGTATCGGTACGATAGGTACATACATACTCGCTAGGAAGAAAGAACGAAAGTGGAAAACTAAATGTACAATATTCTTTCAAAATGAATACCGTAGCTGCAGATCTGGGTGTAGCGGAGGCATATGTTTTTGCCTCGGACTTGAAACCGCTCGTCTGGCTCTTGTTTGGCGTTCCTGCCTAGGTTTTCCGGGGATTTTCGGCAACAAACGCGCACATTTAGGATCAGAATTGAATAGTCCGGACGTAAGCAAATATACCCTTGATGTCTCAACCGACCCGGGTTGTGGATATATATTGTCGATGTCCGAGTCCAAGCCATCCTGGGTTATCGGCAAAAATGTTTAGAATGTCGGAATATCGCTCGAAAAGGATTTGAACAAGATATGCAGTAAACAACAAATTTCGGACCTTGAAAGTGTACCGTGGCCGCTGAAGTCAGTGCGAAGTCCTACACGAAGACCTTGGAGCAGAAAATCGATTAGTTCGATTAGCACATCCTAACGCGAGCGAAGGTCTGCCTGGGTTCCGTAATCGACATGATATTGAACAAGGAGAAGCATAAATGTACAGTACGTCTCGTTTCCTTCCCACTACATCCAAATCAGCTCAGAACAACTTGTCGATGCACATTCATCCCGGTAGAAAATTTCGCCCAGTTCACTGGAGACATGGAAAAGAGGAGAACGCTTGGGGAAATGAATCAGCTCCGAGATCAGATACAGAAAGGAACAACGTACGGCCTTCTCAATGGGTCCCGATTCTGACGCTGCTGCATCTCGTTGACGGCCAAGGGCAGTTCAGGGAAGAGATATTCTTTCTTCAGCTGACCCACTATCACGTCCGGTGTGGCGCCTTTTTCGATTGTGTGTTTGTGGTCTATCGCCATCCAACACAAAAAGTGGGCTAGCACGGCGACGCTCTGGCGATCCCCGGTGGCCATGGCCTTCTCGCGCATTTGCGGAACAGAGATTGCGCCTCTGGGTCAGGAAAGTCCATTTGGATACACTCCTCCGCATCCGTGATGAAATAATCGATGTTGGGGAACTTGTTAAGCCTTTGAATCTGAGTAATGAGTGAAGGTGAGCGCTTATAACTCCCGGTGGCCGCGCCGATGGAAAGTGCAGCTGGGACAGATGCGACACCAGCTGGAGCAGATGCGACACGACGTATTTCATCAGGCATTTCATCGCGCATTTCATCAGGCGCACGAGGGCGCGTCAGTTTGGGCTTTGACACAGCGTCGAAGGTGAGCGGTTTTCCACACATCGCTTTGTGGCCGCTCTTCCAATCCGCGGTTTGACATTCTCTAAGCGCCACCGAAATCAAACGGTGAATCCATGAAGAGTGAATGAAAATGGACGTACTTTGAGCAATACAAAACTTCCCTCTGCATCTTGTCCCAGCACTTTTGGCATCGGGGAAACTTTTTCGCCCCGTCATCCGGTTTGTAACAGCCAACATAAGAACAATGCTCCCGCCGATCTTTCTGGCGCTCTTTCCAGGCAGCCTTGTTTTCTTTTGCTACCGCCTTGGCACCAGCAGGTCCAAGAGTTTGCTCTGCAACGGCCGACATAAATTCGCTGGTCCGAAAGGACTGGGGGTTTTTCTTCTTGTTATACTTTCCTACCGAGATTTTGGGCATTTCTTCACCCACGAAGGACCGAAGAGTACAATGGAGGAAGTGACCTGGGCCGAGTGAGATTACTCCAGTAAGACGGATCGAACCTACACATGAGTTTCGTTCTCAACACGAGAATATTCCCGAGAGCCAATTTCTGGCTGTCGTTGGGCTTGGATTGTTGTTGCCTGTCGGCGAATGCGTCCCATGCGGCGTCGGGGACATATTTCGGTTTATTCAGAATCTCCATCGCTTCCTCTGGCCGCTCCGATACCATGACGGCTTTCAGCCAACCGAGAACAATTTTCCCGTCCGTGCGAAGACGCGAGAGCCGGAAGTCTCGACCACAGTACACGCGCGCGTCATGCAAGTTCCTCGCGATGGAGCACGCATTGGATAGCCCAATGAGAATGTGCTTCTCTCTCACATCCGGGCTCGCGTTCATCCATTTAGTCTCCAGATCATCATCGTAAAAATACCGCCGCGCATCTTTCGTGAGGTCGAGTTCGAGACCGGCTAGCTGTCCCAGGAGGGTCTGATATTGGAGCATCGAGGAGTCCATACCATCGGCCTCGGTCATAAGTATCATAGCGGCTGAATCGACGAACTGGGCCGGGGAAACGTGTTGGAGTCGATTCGTTGTTTTTTCCCATTCAGAATTCCATTTCACGGATCGAGCAAGGCAGTATGCGTTCCCGGCAAGGAAATGGGTGCGATAGCGTACGCCATGCAGGTAACGTCGATAGCGGTTCAATGGATGAAGGTAGGACGCTGCAGTGGCCTGGCAGCTGACTTCACGTCCTTATCGCGGAATTTTTTCCCACGCTCTTTCTCCCTCTTGCATCTCGTCTATTGGCCTATGCCTATGATTCCTATTGCCTCCTTCCAGCCTTCGAATAACTATTTCCTGCCCAAATTCACTCGACTTGTCCTGAAGTTTGACCGCTCGGCGCAAAAAGAACATTCAGAAATTTGAAGTCAACCGCACCAATTTTTTTGCTTCAAGGCAGCAAGCACGCGAGACTGACGCTAGATGCACCGCTCCTCGCGGCATGGAAGTGACTTGTGGAATCAGAACAGTCCTGGGAGGAAGCCTATTCGATCGGAACATCCGATCGAAGTGTTCTTCATTTGTGTTGAATGCCATTGACAATATGCAGATTTTGCATAAATGCAAAGACAGCGGGGACGCACATTTTGCCAATAGAAGTAATCGAAGAAGAGCTGGAGTTTTTTCAGAGATTGCCCGGAGTGCGGGCCGCTGGCGATGATATGTTCAATGAGGGGGACGAAACCACACTGCTTGACCACCTAGAATTAATTGAGCGATCGCATTCAAATGATGTCAATGAGATCAACTCACATGTCCTGGATTCAATCACGGCGGCCGAGGTCAGTGGTATGTTCTCTTATAGTCAACAAAATCCGAATCAAAGAGGAACCGAGCCCAACAGACACCAGCTGTAGAAGAGAAAAGCCCTATGCAAGAATACCAATGGCAAAAGTCCTATGGCGGAAGGAGAGCTGGAAAAAATCAGAATCCCTTCCCAGCCAACCTGCACTGGTGGAGGCTAGTGCCAAAAACTCAGACTCCGACCAATTTATTCAGAGACGGCTCCGATTTTGCTCAGAGGCTTCAATGGAGTATCAAGATATTGCAGGAGTTTATACCGGGAATATCAACGAGTCGAACTCCGAACCTTCTCTGAAATCAAGCTCTATCGACGATGTTATTGCGGGGTACACTTTTGAATACTGAGCAGTCAAGAGCTTTCAAGGTGATTGCAGAGCATAGCTTTAGTAGAGGAGACGAGCCACTGAGAATGTTCCTCGGCGGTCCAAGGGGCACTGGTAAATCCAGAGTTATAAATGCATTGACTGAGCTCTTCACGAGGAGAGGCCAAGAACATCGGTTTCGTCTCTCTTCGTATACCGGAGTTGCAGCACGGAATATATCTGGAATGACCCTGCACGCTGCACTGAACCTAGCGCACCTAAAGCGCGCAGGAAGTGGCGAGGAGAGGCGGAAGGGGTAAACGAAAATCCAGCGAGGTATGTGGTGCATGTCCAGAGTTCGCGTCCGGGAAGCATATTTGCACGAGCTCCAGGGACGCGCAAGGAGTGAATGAATAAAGGAGTGGGAAGACGCCCGCGGAGAAGGCAGCAGCGAGATAGTGGGACGCGCGCAAGACGTGCGCGCCTTGGCTGTTCGACAATAAACACATCGGCGATAAATATGCACCGGAAGTGAAATGGGACGCGTGGTCCACGGCGTGCTTCGTGAGTCACTGAAGGGGAGCTATGTAGATTCGTCAATGTCGACGGTAATCACGGTACGACCGTTGATCTGGTCGAGGAGGAAATTGTTGGCGCCTCCTCGTCAGAGGTTGGAGTCCATTTCCAACAGGAGCTAATTTAATGCAGTTCATAGCCTACATTACCTGATTTTTCCTTTGGATCTTTGACCAGTTTTAATATTGATTCCTGGCCGTCGCAAATCTTGCTGCCATACCGATGCGCCACTGTCAATCCAAGTTCGTCACGGATGTAAGTACGGCACCCTAACAATGCGACAACCACGCGACACCTTCAAGTCCTCGTTCAGGGCGCTGTGGCTATTATCCTCCAGCTCACTGAGACTGCGCTAAAAATCCGACTGATGTGCATTACGAGCGGGACTACAGCAGTGCATTCGGAAGCCCAATATGGAAGCGTCACTCAGATCAGCTGCCTGTCATCGTAGAAGCGCCACATCTATCCAAGTTCGACGTTCCCGTAAGTACTGGGCGGGAACAGTGAGGCCAACTACCTCGCCGGATCTGCCGCCACGGTCTTGTGTCTAATTTAAAACGCAACAAGCGGTGGCCGGCTCCCACTTGCTCAGCTTATTTGTTGTGACTTTTTGTAGAGCCAGACATCAAGTTCTTCTCCAGAGTCTGCAGCTCGGCATGCAAAATATAATGATCATTTTCCGCATGTCGGTAGGATGGCACTAATCTGCTGTGCGTTGGTCATGCTGCGCAATTTAACCATACGGAGATACGGCTTCGGACAGACCGACAGGCTTAATCTTATAAAGAGAGTGATGCGAAATATAATGACCATTTTCCGCATGTCGGTAGGATGGCACTAATCTGCTGTGCGTTGATCATGCTGCGCAATTTAACCATACGGAGATACGGCTTCGGACAGACCGACAGGCTTAATCTTATAAAGAGAGTGAAGTGACGTGGCCTGTTCATGTTTCTCAGACCACTCGTCTTATACTTATCCTTGCCCCAATACATTACCACCCCCAAGTGTACTACAACAATCTATTCTCTTCAGTCAGTTCTGTTTCCCATCTGACCTTCAGCACTGGCTGATATACTCATACATAAACTGAGCACTTATGCAGAATGGCCATGCCTCGTGAGCCCAGTAGATCCTACATAGTTAACATGAAAGGTGTGAGTCAATGCACTGGGATACTGACATCTGTAATTATTTTACCCAGGAGGCACAGGAGGCAATGGTGGAGCAGGTGGCCAACAGGGTGGTGATGGAGGTCCTGGGCTTGGCCCCACTCTGAATGCCACTGCTGAAATCATACACATTGCGATGAACCAAGGCACCGAGAAAGAGGAAATAAGGAATATTCTGCGCCGAGACTTTCTTAACTGGCTTTCACCTATCAATTTTTTTCTTCGACAGGCAGATATTTCACAGTTGCGAGTGAAAGGAACTGGTGGATGGCTGCTTGAACATCCTCTCTTTAAGCAATGGGAATCTGGTTCCAGAAGGACACTTTGGTGCTGTGGAATTCGTATGTAATCTCATTGCCCTCATATGAACCCTGGACTAACAAAGATGAAATTTACAGCTGGTGCAGGGAAAACTGTCCTTTCGTGTGTCCATTGTAGACATTGAGTGGCTGCTACTAATTATGATGTCTTTAGATCAATGGTTGTGGATCATCTCAGTGCTGCTTGCAGAAACAACAAGGACCTTGGTGTGGCTTGCATTTATTTGAACCACAAGGAAGTTGACAACCAAACACCATCAAAGCTTCTGGCAGGTCTCTGGAGACAGCTTGTACATGGCAGGGATGTTGGCTCTGTAGCAAAGGAGTTGTATCAGCAGCACCAAGAGAAGGGCACTGCACCATTGCTGGAAGAAGTTGCTGATGTTCTCAGCTCTAGCATCAAGGAGTTTTCAAAGGTCTTCATTATTGTTGATGCCATGGATGAATATCCTGAAATTCAACGCGAAGTTTTACTCCCACATCTAGCAGCAATGGGCAGCAACGTGAACTTGATGATCACTTCACGGCCAAACATTTCTCCAGAGTCCTCCTTTCCTGAGCTCAAAATACTAGATATTCAGGCAGCACTGGAGGATATTCAAGGATATATTGATGCACAGATCAAGTTGTCTCCACGCCTGTCCAAGCATGTTCAGAAGCAACCTAAGTTACGAGAAGAAATACATGCAAAGATTACTGATGCTGCAGATGGAATGTAAGCAGAACCACCTATGTCCAAAAGCAACTAACATAAAGTCTGACTAGGTTCCTGTTGGCCAAGCTTCACATTGAATCTCTCAGCATAAGGAACACTATAAAGGCTGTTAGGGAAGCTTTGAAGGAGCTACCAAAAAGTCTTAATGACAGCTATAATATTGCAATGCAGCGAATTGAAGCCCAGAGCGAGGAAGACAGAAGGACAGCTCATTCCACCCTTATGTGGGTTGCTAATGCAAAACGGCCATTGAAAGTCTCTGAAATAACAGTTGCTCTGGCCATTGAGCCACAAGCCCAGGAACTTGATGAAGACAATGTTCTGGACATTCAGATTATTCTGTCTGTCTGTGCTGGGCTTGTCATTGTGGACAAGGGGTCTTCTGTGGTGCGACTTGTCCACTACACCACACAAGAATATTTGGACAGCATTCAAGCTGTGCAATTCCCAGATGCACAAACAAAGATAACACACACTCTGCTCACAGTCCTAGCCTTTGAGGGATATCCAAATCCCTCCTGGATCTCCATCAGGAGGAGTGATCTGCCCCCTGTTGTTGAGTACTCTCAATATTGTCTTGCACATGCTGCTGGACAGCCGGAAGCCCAACTCCAAGAAATCCTTCTAGAGTTTGTTACTGGGCGTGCATGCATGGCTTTTCAATGGAAGAAAGCAATGGGGCAGAATGGAATTCTCCACCATGGGACTATCCAGACTGGCCATCAGTACCCTCTGCATTGTGGATTGTGGCAGCTACAAACCTTGTGGACACTGCAAAGTTTCTTCTAGAGGCAGGCACCATTACCACAGCAGTCAATGAAACAAGAGATCATTGTAGCATCACACTATGGCCACAAAGAGATTATCCATATACTTCTTGGAAAGGGTGCGAATGTCAATGCAGCAGGAGGAAAATATGGGAGTGCATTGCAGGCTGCCTCCTGCAGAGGCCACACAGAGATTGTCCATATCCTGCTTGAACAGGGTGCTGATGTCAATGCAGTAGGGGGAGAATATGGGAGTGCATTGGAGGCTGCCTCCTATTGGGCCCACATACAGATTGTCCAGATCCTTCTTGAAAGTGGTGCCAATGTCAATGCAGTGGGGGGAAAATATGGGAGTGCATTGCAGGCTGCCTCCTGCAGAGGCCACACAGAGATTGTCCGTATCCTGCTTGAAAAGGGTGCTGATGTCAATGCCACAATGGGCGAATATGGGAGTGCATTGCAGGCTGCCTCCTACTGGGGACATACAGAGGTTGTTCAGATCCTTCTTGAGAGTGGTGCCAATGTCAATGCAGCCAGTGGAGAATATGGGAGTTCTTTCCAGGCTGCCTCCTACAGAGGCCACACAGAGATTGTCCGTATCCTGCTTGAAAAGGGTGCTGATGTCAATGCCACAAGGGCGAATATGGGAGTGCATTGCAGGCTGCCTCCTACTGGGGACATACAGAAGTTGTTCAGATCCTTCTTGAGAGTGGTGCCAATGTCAATGCAGCTGGGGGAGAATATGGGAGTTCCTTGGAGGCTGCCTCCTACCAGGGTCACACAGAGATTGTCCAGATCCTTGTTCAAAAGGGTGCTGATGTCAATGCAGTGGAGGGAACATATGGGAGCTTGTTGCAGGCTGCCTCCTACAAAGGCCACACAGAGGTTGTCCAGACCCTTGTTGAAAATGGTGCCGATGTCAATGCAGCAGAGGGAAAATATGGGAGTGCACTGCAGGCTGCTTACTACCAAGGCCACACAGATATTGTCCACATCCTTGTTGAAAATGGTGCCAATGTCAATGGATCATGGGTTAAATCCAAGGACTGGGAAGACAAGTTGAATATGGGAGCTTCTTGCAGGCTGCCTCCCGCAGAGGCCACACAGAAATTATCCATATCTTGCTTGAACAGGGTGCTGATGTCAATGCAGTAGGGGGAGAATATGGGAGTGCATTGCTGGCTGCCTCTTATTGGGGCCACATACAGATTGTCCATATCCTTCTTGGAAAGGGTGCCAATGTCAATGCAGCAGGAGGAAATATGGGAGTGCATTGCAGGCTGCCTCCTGCAGAGGCAACACAGAGATTGTCCATATCCTGCTTGAAAAAGGTGCTGATATCAATGCAGTAGGGGGAACATATGGGAGTGCATTGCAGGCTGCCTCCTTCTTGGGTCACACAGAGATTGTCCGAATCCTTGTTGAAAAGGGTCCTGATGTCACTACAGCAGATGGAAAACATGGGAGTGCATTGCAGGCTGCCTCCTACCAGGGCCATACAGAGATTGTCTCTATCCTTCTTGAAAACGGTGCTGATGCCAATGCATCATATGCAGTAGTTGAGGACCTCTGGCCAGTCAGCACTGACTATGGGAGCTTGTTGCAGTGTGCCTGCTACAGCGGCCACACAGCAATTGTCTCTTTCCTTCTTGAAAATGGTGCTGATGCCAATGCAGCAGGGGGAGAGTATGGGAGTGCTTTGCAGGCTGCCTCATACTGGGGCCACACAGAGATAGTCCAGATCCTTCTTAAAAGTGGTGCTGATGTCAATGCAGCCAGGGGAGAATATGGGAGCTCCTTGCAGGCTGCCTCTTACAGAGGCCACACAGAGATTGTCTGTATCCTGCTTGCAAGGGTGCTGTTGTCAATGCAGCAGGAGGAGCATATGGGAGTGCATTGCAGGCTGCCTCCTATTGGGGCCACACACAGATTGTCCAGATCCTTGTTGAAAAGGGGGCTAATGTCAATGCATCATGGACAAAATTTGAGCATTTCTTGCCAAAACACGCTGAATATGGGAGTGTGTTGCAGGCTGCCTCTTACAGAGGCCACACAGAGATTGTCTCTTTCCTCCTTGAAAAGGGTGCTAATGTCAACATACCAGGGGGAATATATGGGAGTGCATTACAGGCTGCCTCCCACAAGGGCCACACAGAGATTGTCTCTATCCTTCTTGGAAAGGGTGCTGATGTCAATGCAGCATGGGGTACATATGGGAGTGCATTATGGGCTGCCTCCCACCAGGGCCATACAGAGATTGTCTCTATCCTTCTTGGAAAGGGTGCTGATGCCAATGCAGCATGCGGAACATATGGGAGTGCATTGCACATTGCTTCCTACCAGGGCCAGACAGAGATTGTCCAGATCCTTGTTAAAGCAGGTGCTAATATCAATGCAGTAGGGGGAAAATATGGGAGTGCATTGCAGGCTGCCACTTACAAAGGCCACACACAGATTGTCCGGATCCTTCTTGAAGAGGGTGCTGATGTCAATGCAGTAGGGGGAAAATATGGGAGTGCATTAGAGGCTGCCTACTGCCAGGGCCATGCAGAGATTATCCAGATCCTTGTTGAAAGCAGTGTGTACCAGTGTCAATGTAGCAGCAGGATAATATGGGAGCTCCTTACCTGCTGCTGCCTCCCATACAAGCTACACAAACATTCTCAAAGATAATTAGTAGTGAGTCTGTCTTTAAATATGATTTTGGCTGCTCATATACCATATTATCAGGTGTTGTATATTTGCTGTGTTAAGTAGTAGACATACTTTGATTTTTTTTAAATCAAAAGAAAGTTGGTTGAACTTGGACATTACTGCACCATTTAATTCAATTCATACGCCTTGTGACCTGTGACTAAAATTTACGAAATTCAGAATTTGTAGTTTGTCTGAGGGAGCGTGATCGGATTTTATTTATTTATAAATCCTCCGCAAAGTGTGCAGGATGCGACGGAGTTGATAAATCTGCTAGCCCGTACTTGTAGAACTATTGTAGACAGTGTAAGATAGCTACTGAGGGGCTTAAGGCCAAATTAGGCAGGTCTGAGTCATGGTCTGACAAATCCCTTTCTCATTTCGCATTTCACGATGCTCGCAAGAATGGGAGTGCTGCCTGAAGCCTTGCAGATCACAGAGGGGCAGGAGCAGCTTATAATTCCCTCGGTAGACCTCTTCGTCTTCAGTCTCATGGCCTTTGAGCTCCCGCCACAGCACAAATCTATCATGTTTGTCGACCCCAGTGACTATCTTTCTGACCTGCCGCTGACTCTCACAACATTCAATGTGCGTGATATTCCCATGCCACCTATGGTGGTGGTCAAAGCGCTATCTGGGGCAATAATCTCTGACCCTGAAACCAAGTCAATACTGCTTGTGCATTCGCCAGCGCACCATGACAACAAAAAGGCTCATTATCCGCTCTGGCTGGCGACCATCTGGTCCATGCTGGCCCTCATACGCGACTCACAGACTGTGTGGTGTGCTGCGGCTGATCAGGTCCACGCAAACCTCGAGGAATCCACGACCAGTGAAGCCACCGCCAGTCGAGCCAAGGCAGCACTGCAGGCTCTCAACAGGCTTTCCTGGGACTGTTCAATTAAGTGCTTTCATGGAGGCTCCTCTGTAGAGAATCTGGTGGCCTGGTTCACAACAGACTGGCTGAATACTGACCACGAGGACCAGACGCTCGAGCTCTTGGCTGCAGATTTGGGGCTTAGCCACAAGAGCACAAGTACAATCAACTCCACTCACTTTGCAGTCAAACTGGGCCAGGTGTACTCATGCCCCGACGAATATCAGACTGCTGAAGAATTTCAGTGGCTTCGGTGGCTTGGGACGGTGTTTGCGATGAGGCACCGCGAGCGCCTGGGTACAATTGTAAACATACACAATATCCACTGGGTTGCACTTACAATTGACTACACCCAAAACATTGTTGGCTACAGGGACAGATTCGGCAACAAAGCTCCCAAATTTTTGTGCAAGTCTCTTGACTGGTGACTGTTCCAGCATCTTGGCATCAAATTTACGTGAGGGACCTGTGGTGAAACAGTGCGACCCTCATTCGTGCGGCCTTCTGGCATATTTCAGCCTTGCACACTGGTTTGATGGTGCTCGCTATCCACTTCCCGAATTGACTGCTGTGTCCATGGTGGACGAGCATATCAACATGTTCTTGCGGACAATTGAGCATTACACTGCCAAAGTGCCGCCAGGGGAACACCAGCTGAAAATTCCAGATGACCACAACATTTTTGAAACCTGGGCTCAGGCTGCTACCAGGTGCACCCCAGCCAAACTTTCCAGCCGAAATTACAGCTTCCCACCAGCTAGAATACATATTATGTCAAGCTGGTATTACCAGCTGTGCTCCAGGTCCCATCTCAAATGTTAATATTATATTGCTGCTGAAGTTACATTTAATAAAGTGTGATTTCCTAGCGTGCCGCCGGCCAGACCTCTGGTTGAAGGTTGGATTACAAGTTTCCCCCAACAGGCCAGCGGCGTAGACCTTGGCATTTGTTATTAATCACAATGGAGGTGCAGGCCGGTGAAGTTATGGAAAAGAACTCATGAACACTGACTATGAGTCATAGCTCCGAGTTCAACAAGGCATGAGCGAGTGAGGTCATTCTGAGCCGTTGCAAGTGAGTGTGAACGTAAGGTCCGTGCGTTTGATGGCACATCACGTCAACAGCACGTGCACATCATGTTGGTTGGCGAGACTTCTCTCTTGCTTCTCTCTTCTTCCTTTAAATTCCACTGTCGTCTCCACATCTTTTCCCTCTGTGCTGCCACCATCTCCATCCTGTCTACCGACATGCCTTCGCTGTGCTTCTCGGAGCCCCAACACCGCTTCCGCCAAAGTTGACGACAACGGCGTTAAATAAGAGCATATTGCACTCACTCCACTTTGACTCTTACACTGTAAGAGCTCCACATGATCCTCGCGACTTCCGTGCTGTCTTCGCCCAAGATATCTCGCTTTCCCTCAGCATACCTTTGCTCTTCTCATTCGGGGCCCAAGAGTACTCTCCCCTTGGTCCTCACCTTCTTGTGTCTCAGAACATACCGCTACCTTTGTCAGGATGATGACAAGCAACAACCCCAAGTGGTGTTTCCTGTCTAGAACCATCAATCTTCTAAGCTGCTCTACACCTGAATTTATCTGGATTGTGCAAGACGGTAGTGAAAGTCATGACTGTAATCACTACTTCGCCATCAAGGGCTCTCTTGACCAACAGTAGACCTCGATGATAGACCAAATAGCAGTCCACATCGGACCCCTCAAGCCCTTGAATCGTCTCAATGCTGGTACTCAAGACTGTTCAAGACCTGCCAAGACCCTTCAAGATGCCAAGACTTGGGGTTGATGCTCAAGACGCCCAGAGAGTTAAGCTATGTCTAATCCGCCGTAGAGATCTGTCAACCCTTTCAAGCAACTCTCAAGACAGACCCAAGTGTTTCTGTGATGTGGGTCTCTTGGGCCTCGCCAGGCTGGAGATAAGTGCACACGGATATCGAGTCCAGCGCAGCTAGATTGACAGGAGGCGCCGACTCAGGCCCTCCCCGCTGTTGTGACGCTTCAGCTAATGGCCTTGTCGCCCGAGGCCGGAGCTCCATTGGCTTGACGCCTCGAGGAGCTGTGAGAGTAGTTGTACAGTTACTCAGCTATTCAGCGGGTCCAGGGGTGTTGAGCACCAAGTCTTCCGTCGTTCACATGTAGTGCGCAAGTAGAAGAGTAATCAATTATCTAATATATGATCCCGGAACAATAGGCCGGTAGTCTACTACGGGTATAAGTTCTATATTACATGATCAAGAAATAGTAGCGCTGACCGCGTCCATGGTGTAAGTATGTACTGTCACAGTTTCGATTCAATATCTCCGTTGTTTTCGATAGCGACCCTGGATCTCAGGTCAAACAAATGACATTGCTTGAGGCCAGCAAGAGTTCAAGATCCTGATTCAAGGACCAGGAGAAGCATGGCAAAACCGATGGCCCCATCGACAAGATGGCCATCAATGAATTCCAACAGGGGGTCGATGACCTCATCGACATTGCGGCCATCAACACGGGGACGTTAGTTCAAGGAGGGTCCGTGTAGAACTTGTATGTTGTACTTAGAATGCCAACAATCTGAATGATTCACAAAATATTCAAGTAATGGTGTAGGAAACAGCGGAAAATATAATTACTGGATGTGGTACAACAGCTGAATCACAGGCTTGCTGCACAGCTGGCCTCCGGCTTGACCTGGCCCCATGCTGGCGCCATTCACTATTGAACATTGTGTAACTCTAATTGGCAGCTGTCCGCCAGTCTCCCATGCCATGTCACACACAACTCACTCCCACCTGCCTGCCACCTGTCGGTCAATTAGCGGTGTATGCGGAAACAGTACTGTAGCAGCCTGTAGGGAGGCGACTGCCCGAGGACCGTGACACGGTCCAGCAGCCGGGGGCGACGCGACGGGGTTGAGGGTGACTGTGACCATCGCTAAATTGGGTGACACGAGCACAATGGGTGCCACAAATTCGAAGCCATGGAATTCTACTTTAGGATACTCTCGGTAAATATTGTTCTCGAAATCTGAGTGGCACAATGACCAAAGTGTATCATATGAATAAAATATATTGCTTTACTCCGCCATCTCCCTTCTGACAGAAAATGCCACCTAAAGAAGCACCAAACCCGAAGCCTGTTACGGGCCCTTCTCGCGAGTTGATAGCTCGAATTGAGCATCTGCGCGACCTCCTTAAACACCTCCCGAGCTCCCTGCCCATCGACCCACCTGACTCCCGCTACCGGTTTTTTCTTGAAATAGACTCTGTCGATCTACGCAGTTATTTTGGAGCCACCAGGCATGCGCTGGAGATCTCATTCCAGACTTTTACACTCAGAGACCAGCCTCTCAGATTCCAGCAACAGGGGGGCAGCCTCGACGACCTCCCAAAGATGTTGAAGCTTGCAGTTAGGCAATCCTTTATTACGACCTTTACCCTGTTCATGCATCTGAGGCCACGCGCACCTTCGTCTTCGATGAGTTCCCCAACATCATCATCATTCTTGTACCCGGCAATTGCACCGGGATTCTCCAGCCCCAAGACGTTGGTATCCAACGGGTCGCAAAGCACAAACTCAAGCAGAGCATGCTTCAGTATCAAGTTGACTGCCACCAGGTTCAGGTCATAGCTGGGATTGCTCTAGAGGATGTGATATTCACGACTTCTTACCCTGTTCTTTGTGACGCATCCATCCAACCCTGTGTTGACCTTCACAACTGGTTAACCACGGCTGATGGAAGGGACTTGATTAAACGGGTATGATTCCATTCAATGTGCCGAATGTAACAAATAATCTCATGATTTTTAGTCGTGGAAGCTTTGTGTCGTACCTGAGAAACCCGACTACAACCTCTCATACAAGACCTTGACCAGCAAATCCACGCGTAACGCTCTACGTGCATACCTCAAACAGGATTCGGTTTTGGCTGAAGAAATCAAGGCACGACTCGGATCCAGCGCTCTTGAGGATCTTCCAAGTGATATTCCGACTAGCGGTCGTCTCGACGAAGAGGATCTGGACGGTAACATTGACGGCGATGACTCGGATGTTGCTCTAACTGACGTCATTCATGCTTCTCTCGGAAATGACCTGGCAGATCTACCGTGCTCAGAGCTTGAAGTTTCCGTGGCAGGCGAGAATGAAGATGGCGGTGGCTTGGCGGCTGCGAACAAAGAAGATGACATTTGGTCATATAATGATCAAGGCCAGAGATGGACGGAAGTGGGAATAGCAGGGGAGACTGGAATGGAACCGGGAGATCAGGGAGATGATTCAGATGCATAAAATTGTACTTGAAGGACATCAAATAGGTCAAGGAACACTGCGAGATTTTTTTAAATAATTTTTCTACTTTTTTTGAATGTCACGCCAACCTTTTGGCGACTGAGCCTCCGTGACCGTGACCCGCCCTCGACGGCGGCGATGTGACGGGTCAGCTGTGACCGTGACCATCGCCTCCCTACAGGCTGCTACAGTATGGCACAATGTACCAATCTTGAGCCCCATCTGATGATCTCTTAGAAAACAGGTGGCTTCCGGAGCGAAGGCCGCAACTACAAGTTCACATTCATTGCCCGAGGCAAGTACATCCACGGCTGTTTCCACACCTGTCTCATTGTGAGACAGCTGCAGGGGTTGCAACGAAGGAGTGAGGTGGAGAGTGGGGATGAAGTTAAGAGTCGTTCAGCCCGTTCCGTGTACCCACCATCTGAGGGCAGCACAGGATCGTGACCTGAGACACCCTTCTTGCCAACTCTGCCATTGCCGACCCCCTCTCGCTGCCACTGGGCCACTAGTACCAGTTCAGATGAATTCCCTCTGGCACTGCCACTGATCACTTCATTGCAGCCGGTCCAAGAAAGCCAGCAGCCTGTGGACATCCTCTCTGGTGAGCAGTACACGGCCGTTGATGCCAGTAGCAACAAAGTGCACCCATGCTGAGTGAGCATTTGACACGCCCCACTCGAGTCCTATGAAGAAACAGATTAAAGAGAAGGTTGTAAGCATGACTAGACAAGCATTGGACCCGTTTAATCGTGGTTCACCGTCTAAGAAGCCAGGACTGTTTCATCTGTAGGGGTAACTGAAGGTCTTGACTGAGGAGGAGAAGTGTGAGTGGTTCAGACGGGATCCAGAGGATGTGTGCAGTAAGAGAGAGTTCTGGGAGAAGCAGGCACATCTCCAGGCAGCCGTAAAGAAGAAGCAGCGCAAGGATGGCCAGAACAAGCAGAAGTGTCGCAGTCATGCTAAGGCAGAAGCCAAAATCCAAGGGCAAAGAAGCATGCAAATGTAAGTAAAGACTACTTGGATATCAACTGCATCACTTACCAGTAGCAGGTTGACATTGTTCTTAAGCACCGCGAAACAGCACCACAGAGCACAGTTGCTGAGGGATCGCATCTGGCCCGCGAAATCAACAATAAAATAAAAGCAGAAACCCACAAGCTGCAGGCTTGTCCCAAGAAGAAGGCAGACTGTTCCGGGAGATACATCAACTGGTTAACCCCTTTCTTGTGGTCAGCTATCATGGCGGCACAATTGAAGGTTGGCTGGCACTATACCATGAGCATAAAAGAGCTCCAGTGCAGCAACTACGACTTCTATCAGCATCTGTCAATAATGCAGTGATGTTCCATAAGGCCTTAATAGCGGGTTTGAAAAGTTCTAAGGGTTAGTAAGGCCTAAGCCTTACCACTAAGGCCTTAGGGCTAAATTTCCCATGCATTTGCATGCAGTGGTACAGTCCAATTACTTATTTTGAAACAGGCTTTGCAGTAAGTCTTCCAGTGGCTGCTACTCTGTGGCACCGAGCTTTTTTGCAAAGTAATTCTGGCCCAGTGGATTAGAAGTCCACACGCCATTGCTGGCCATATTCGCGGGAGTGGAGACACGGCAAAATGTTATATTCCCCAACCAGTGATTGATCCATGATCGGTAGCTTCTCAAGCTGTCATTAGCGGGGTTTCGGCCTGCACATTGCTCTAAGGCCTCTAAGGGTACCCAAAATCTCCCCAAAACTTCTAAGGCTTACTCTAAGGCCCCTCTAAACCTTAGAGCGGCTAAGGCCTTAGCCCTTAGGGACAACACTGCAGTAATAACTGTTCAAGAGTGGGTCGAGATGGTCAGCGGGTATACCCAATGGAAGCCCAAGGTTCTCGTACCAGTGACAAGGGGAAATATTTCTGGCCACAATAAAGGCAGCTGTCGTGGTATTCTGGTGAGTAAATTTGTTAAATTCAAAATCATAACTCAACAAAAATTAGGCACCTTACCAAGAGCTTGTCAAGGAAATCATGACATAGCTTGCAGAGATTTGCGGCGCAGGCATACCAATATCCCTCGTGACCATCCACTGTGCCATCATCGTGTTAATTCAAACACAGGCGCCCGAGATTTTCCTTCAGGAATTCAAAGATGGGTTGAAGTTCCAGGTCTCTGACTCGTTCTGCTGGAAATTCCTGCACAAGACCTTGGCTTGGTCGATGTGGAAGGGTACAAAGGCAGCACATGAATTACCTGTGAATGCCGAGGAACAGTGCGAGAATGTGTTTTTGCATTGCGCTGAAACACCGTAACAAGAGCGCGTGGCATCTAGTGCTATTTTGCAATTCCTAGGACCAGTATTTATACAACGGAAAGCACTAACACTTCTGAAGTGCTACTACTAGCACTCAGGACTCTGGCTAGGTGATATAAAGGAGAACTGGAGTGAGCCCAAGCTGCTGGTTGTAGCATCAGATACGACTAGGGTGATACACTAGTACGATCTGGAGGCACAAACCACGGGGAAATAACCATAAGCCTACACAGTCAAGGTGCTAGCACCTAGGAAGTGAGACACAGGAGAGTGGTACTGCGAGTACGCTAGCAGGAGATGCGAGCGGCGAGTCTGGGATCTGAAGGGTAATAAACTATGCGCTAGCAGCCTTCTAACAAGGACGCTAGTATGCGGTGACCCACTAGTGATCAACCCGAGACCTGAAACACAGATGCGAGCACGTGACTGTCATGACACGGTTGCGAGTCACAAACAGAGACAAGTAGACAGTAGAGGAATAGCTAGCAGGCTATTGGTGTGGATGCACGGGTCACCACAAATGCAGTAATGGATAAACGGACTGCTAGCCGGTGCTCTGACCTGTGCTAGATGACTCCAGGCAGCAGATTCAACTCCATTTCATCAGGATAGAGGTTCCGGCAGCATGCAGTAGGCTGAGGAATCACTCACAATACCCATAAATGGATGCTGGCGGATCAGTGTGGCTGGTATAGACCCATCATAAAACCAAACAGCAGTCATTTCATTGGCTGTTGTATCTATCACATAATTTTCACTCATTTATATTATTCATTCTGTTTATCACATGTACCATGGACCTCAGTAGTATAAAGGGAGCACAGAGCAGGCTAGAACCTCAGATTATTACACCCCGACTTTGTACGAAGTTGGTGCAGGTGGTCTCAGGTTGCTAGTGGAGATTGTAACACACTTCACAAGTAGTAGCTTTATTGGAATCAATACTGTTGACTCTGGACACGTCGAGATCTTAAGTTGAGGTTCTTGTTGTTGAATCGAGGAGTCTTCACGTATAAAACCAAGGGTGTTCTCTTTGAGAACCAGTTAGCAGTTGCGCTAGCAGCTTTGCCTTCACCCCGATATTGTCGTAGTGTGTTGGATTGCCTGCTAGGTAGCGGTGTGTTGGCTCGAGCCCACTAAGAAGAAGACGGACTAAGTATGGGTGTCCTCTTTGGACAAAAATAAAAGGATTTGGTTGAGCTCTTTTCTGGATTTGATTGATATTTAAGACTGATTTTAGGCAGTGATCACAATGAATTGACGATGTTCACTGCCCAAAATGAGATGCATTCACTGTTAAAACACCCTCGCATTCAGGAACAAGAATCTCCCCTCGGAGCTTGTCGAAACATAAATTCCCAAAACCAAAATCAGAATTTTTGAAAACCAAAACCAGATTTGCCATGTTCATCACAAATGTCACGCAAAATCTTGATCCTGACCCCGAAGATCTGGTTTTGGTTTTGGTGAATCTGGTTTTGATTCTTGCTGTTCAGGTTTTCATCTAGTTCTCTTTGGTTTTGGCTGTTTCATAGCTGGTTTTGATCTGCTGGGCAACATTAGAGAGGTTGCGCAAAGCCACCTGGAGCCACCTGGGTGGCTTTAAGGCATGTGCAAGCCGGTGGCTTTGGCTTCTGGGTGGCTTTTCAGGTGGCTTTCATATTGCTGTCCCATGTCCCTCTGTGTCCCAGAAAATATTTGGTCACATGACTTTTAGATCAACATTTTGACGGAGATATTCCTTCACCACAAAACATAGTAGCAATAAATTACAGCCTAGAAAATGTTCATTAGAAGTCAATCTTTGAATCCCTGGTTTCAGTTTATGGAATTTCGTCTTTTTGGTTGAGCAGTATGGTGGGAAAAAAAATGAAATTTCTTTCGATGCTAGGACACGTTTTAACATGTTTCAGACCATCTTTCCGAAAAATGTGTCTGGATTTTGCCATTATGTAATCAGAACACGTGACCTTTCCCACACCCCTTCCCGCCCTTTTGACACGTGAAAACCGCGAAGAAATGCCTAAATTGAAGCACAAAGTGTGTACCAGCAACCTAGGCCTGTTCTCCAAGGTTTTCTGATTGTTTTTCTGCCTGGTAGATTGATTTTTAATGGACATTTCATAGAAAAAACAAAAAAGGGAAGAAAAAGCCGGTCCCTCCTCCCCGGAGCCACTCCAGCCACCAGACTCACCACGACCTCTTTCACCAATGTCCTTGGACTCAGAGATGCATTACGACAGGTGTAATGATGAGAGTTCTGATCACAGCAGCTCAATTCTCTCAGATCTTTCTGAGGATCTTGATGACATTCCGGTCTTCCAAACAGAGCACATGTTGCTGAAATGGCTTGAAGTTGGAAAGAATCATTGAAAAAGCTTGTGGAAAACACGAAACCCATGGCCAAGTCCGGCCAGGGGCAATATTTCAAGACAAAGATTAGAGCAGTGCCAGCAGACCGGACACTCAGACTGCACAAAGCAGAGGAAAAGAAGGCCAAAAGACAGCATGGGGAGGGCCTTCTGGGGTGGTTCCAACATGGATCATCCAGTCAGAAACAGGCAGGAAGTGGAGGAACAAGCAGAAACGAGCCAACGGAGGATCGGCTGCCCTCGGTTATCCCGATGCCAAATGGCACTGATGGTGCACTCAGCACAGTAACAGTCAAAGTGATTGGCGATGATGACACAGAATCCCTTTCGCACTCAGAGATTGGCCGGCAGGAGGAGGATGGACTAGGGAATTTTGAAGAAATATATGCCGCACTTGATTTGGATCCCCCAAATATTCCCAGTCCTCCCTCTGGAGCACCGCCTATCAACCCCAGCCCCTCACCACAGATTACCCCTTCCCCTTCGCTTCCTTGTGACACCACCGAGCCGGAACACCGTGCTTGCTACACACCAGGGCTGCCAATATCATTTTCTCGCACAGATCAATCTTTTCACTACACACCTGCGCCGAAACCAGCTGGTCCCCCCAGCTGTCCGCCTTCTTCACAGCAGGTCGAGGCAGCAATTGTGAAGATCAATGCCATTCTTCATCCATCCAGAGGCCCAAATACAAGGGGATACAAAGTTGTCGACATAAATATGGTGTTGCATGCGTGGCTGGAACTGATGATCAGTTTTCTCTGGCTCTACGCCTCCAATGGGTATACACAGTGGGAGAAATCAGCCGATACCATATCTAAAGCAGCTGGGAAAGGGCCCTGGTTGTCTCGACGGATCCGCGAGTGGGCCGTTGATTTTATCAAGGATGAGAAAAATCTCCCGACAGCCAAGTACGGAAAAATGAATGGGTCTGTGCTCAAGGACGAAGATTTGGCCCAAGAATTGCATTTGCACCTCCAGGGGATCGGGAAATATGTTGCTGCCCAGGATACTGTCAATTATATGGTGACAGACAAGATGAAGGAGCGGGTGAATCTCAAAAACGGGATATCAATCCGGACAGCCCAAAGATGGATGAAGCACATGGAATATTGTTGGACCAAGGAGCCGACGGGCATGTATTCCGATGGGCATGAGTGTGACGATGTCGTGGATTACCGGCAGAATGTCTTCTTGCCCCGGTGGGAAGAGCTGTCAAAATACACGAGAAAATTCACAGAAGACAGAGACGAGGTTGGGTCGCCAGAAGCAGAAGCCGCAAAAGCAGCTCGGAAACAGAAAAAGAAATCAAAGCAGCGGGCAGCAGAGGAGATTGATGAAGTGTGGGATGATGAAGAGTTGGAACGCACCTTTGTTGCCGGTCCTGACAGGAGAATTGTGGTGATTTAGAGGCACAATGAGTGCATATTCTATGCCAATGATCACCGAAAGCTCCGATGGGTCCATGCTTCCGAGAAGGCCAAGCCATATGCGAAGGGAGAAGGGGTGTCAATGATGGTGGCCGTGTTCATGTCCAAATATGGATGGCTGGCTTGGTGGACATTCCGACCAGGTGGGAAAAGGGACAGCTACTACACAACTGCGAAGATTCTCGAGCACGCGACAGAAGCCATGGACATCCTGGATAAAACCAGGCCAGATCAGTGTCATGTCTTTGCCTATGACAACACTACAACTCACACGGTGTGAGCTCCGGATACGCTGAGTGCCCGCAAAATGGTTATTAAGCTGCCGACAACAAAAAGCAAGAAAACTAATTTCCTCTGCCCTGTGAATACCGCCAGGGGAGTGGAATATGTTCGCATGCGGGATGCTAAATTTGCGGATGGCACTCTGCAGTGTCTTTACTTCCCTGCTGGCCACTAATCCTGACAAGCTGAATGCTGAGTGCAAAGGTTTCAAATGTTCACCCGGTCGGACAGACTGTTGTTGTTGTCGGATCCTTTTTACACAGCCTGATTTTGTCAATCAGAAGTCAATGTGTCGGAAAAACCCCATTTGGGTTATAACGGCTTGAGCAGGATTACCGGCTTGTACGGGTTTTTCATTACTCATAAGCCGTCCTGCCAGCAGCTTGTAAGCCATCACATGCTGTCGCAGGGTGCATAATGTTCATACGGCCTTGCAGGGGATCACGGTGGTTTATAACTGCGTTTGAGACTAAGGTTGCATTTAAGTGCATCATGTAGATAAAGTTTATATTCGCTTAAATTTCCGATGCAATGGAACTAATTACTCAGTCAATGTTGTTTACACAAAGAAACATGTCCGCATCAATACAATCCATCATGTAGAATACTTCGACTGGTGCCCCGAAAATTGGGCAAAGCAATGTTCCACGGGTGACATGTTCCATGGAGATGAAAAGTGAGTCGGGGCTCCATTCACGAATAAGACAGTCGGTACGTGTCCTAGGAACCCAGGAAGACTTGTGATATAGGTGTATGAGTGCCAAATCAAGATATACCTTGTGCGGTAAGTGGCAACGGAAAACCAGTTCAAGTTGGCCCATGGCTAGATCGTCGTCCTGGGCTTTGTAGATGACTGAGTTGTACTGCGGCGGTCCGTGGAACTTGGGGTTGCAACGCAGAATATCGCGCCGACTGTTCCAATCAACCTTGGATTGGAACTCAACGTACAGAACTTTGCAAGGTTCAATCTATCAAACGGGTCCGGCGCCGAATCAGCATCAGCATCTGAACATGTGGCCTTTCAACTGATCAAACTTGGTTCGAACTCACCTGAATGTTTTCGTCATCGTACACGGGGTGCTTCAGATGACAGCTTGCGAGATACTCCCAAAGGCGTGCATTAAAATGGCGAAACAACGTGTTGTCGCGATACAGTGTCTCGAGGTGGATACTGCTCATCCGAGCATCAGCAGACACCTCAGTAGGTGACAACTTCGCGAAGTGTCCTGGGTATACCCCAAGGACGCTTTGCGAAGTTTCTGGGGTAGCTTTAATACCGTTCCGACCGGTATATTCATGCCGGCGGGCATATTCCCGGCATCACGGCCTGTTCAGTACCGCTGTTGCTCATTGTTGGCATCAAAACGAGCCCGTCCAGCCATCCTGGCAATCATTCCCAATTGAATCGGACTCCCGGCATTTCGGGATAAATTGCCAAAATGAGTAGTAAAAGATTTTCCAAATAAAATTGGCGGGCAGGTGCGGGGCCGCTCGCCCCGCCTACACGCGACACAATTATACCCCCAGACGTTTACCCAACACTACCCGCACCAAAACCCGACCCGCGCCACCCCGCCGCTCCAAACCCGCATCCTGCCGCTCGCGACGGGGGTCCTGCCGTCCCGCCGTTCCGCCCTCTGCCGCCCGCACCGCCGCCCTGCTCTGATGTGGGAGTTGGGCGGCAGGGGCGGGCGGTGAGCGATCCGGGCCCCACTCATTCCGCCGCTGCAAGCGCCGCCTGCCCCAGGGATCCCGCCGTCCCGCCCTCCGCCGCCCGCACCGCCGCCCTGCTCTAATGCAGGAGTTGGGCGACATGAGAAGGCGGGGAGTGATGTGGGAGGGCCCCGCCACACGCGCCGCCGCCGCACAGGTTGCCGTGCCCGGAATCCCGCCGTCCCACCCGCCACCGTCCGCACTGCCGCCCCTGCTCTGATGTGGGAGTTGGGCGGCAGGTGGGGGCGAAGAGCGATGCGGAGCAGGCGCGACCTGCAATGCCGTGCATCCGATATCCCCACCACTAGCACCGCTGCGCGTACCGTGCGCACGCGGATCATGCACTCCCGCTGCGCCACCCAGCCCTCCCGTCTCGTACGCCCGCGGGCGGTTTTTACGCAGCACCGCAGCGACGGGCACGGCGAAATAAATGGGCAGCGGGAACTGCACCTGCGGCCTTGTATGCGCTGCAAGAACGCAGTTCAGCGCGGCTGTGATTCAGAAATTTGGAGTGCACACGTGTTCTCGTCGCGGCGGGGTGGTCGCGGGCAGTGAGATGGGCCAAAGTTCCCTGGCACAATGAGGGCGGGCGCGGGTGACGAAGCCGCTGCTGCTGCGTAGCGCAGATCCACTACACCTGCAAAAAAAAGGATCAGAAATTGACGCCTCTACGATGCACGTACTGCGCGCAGGGAGCCGATGGGCTTTACATCCGTGTGCGCAACACCAACCGGGGAGATAGGCCAAAGCCGTCCCTCACGCTAGCTACATACAAAACGGAAAAAAAAAAAAAGAAGAGACGCACCGTAAATCCAGATTCAACAGCCTCCATCCAAGCAGAAATGTTTCTTGGACGTTTATGCTGCAAGCTTGGTGCGAGGAAAGCGACCAGCAACCGGTGCTGTCAGTGCGGACATGCGTACAAACTCGAAATGCGCCGCGGAATTTTGCTGGCTGATTGAGGGTGGATTTGGTCTGAAAATGGGCATAAACGAGTGGTAATGGAAGTTGGTTTCGGTCGGCGTTGATGTCGCACGAAAAGCGGAGGAGAGTGGACGAGTGGCACGGGCAGGTGGTGGTGAGGAAGAGAGAAAAGATGCAGCACAGCCGCTGATTGACAGCAAATCGCGTCCCTATTTGGAAAGTCATGCTGATCCCACGAGCGAATTTGTGAATTCCACCCGTGCATGTTGTCCTACATCTTGGAAACAGCGTTTTTAATTTTCAATGTGTGTATTACAATTTATCTGTACAGAAACCAGACCCTCGAAGTTTTTTGTGACTGTAATTTCAGCCAAGACACATTCCTGCAAGAATAAAGTACATGCTCTCATTATTGAAGTTTAACAGTGAAACTTTGAATCTCAATGGTATAGGTGATCTCTACGATCTCGAAAAAAAATATTACAAGCGCCTGTACTGATATGGGACCACGCTTTGACCCAATGGACACTACAATAGATCGGCCTATTCTGAAGGTCAGTATCACATTCAGCGCCTAATACTGGAGATACGAGGTCGTCTTGACCTTACCTATAGATACAGCGACACTTCTAATCAATTAGAAAACATTAATGTTTGTTCAAAATTTCCTCGTTTGACGGTTTCTGACATGTACAGGGTTTATAATGATGGATACTAGGCTCAGAACTAAAGAATAAGATAGTATAAGCTACAAATAGTCGAAATTTTTGGGGGTATCTGACCCTCTTCGTCCCCGAACTGGCTGAATGGTGTGTGATCACGCACTCACCACTAGCTGAACAAAATAGGTCCTTCGGTTTCGTGAACATAGCGAGCCAAGGCTGGTGCAAATTTGACTTAGAAGCAAGTAATAAGATCATATGAACTCAAAATGACCAAAAGATCTGGGGGTTTTGGCCTTCAAACGGCTCGGGTCGTGAAATATGCTCTTGGTGAAGTTGAGTTGAACCTAGCAAACTCACCTAAGGAACGCCAGAAACAATTCAACCTAGATGTTTTCTTGCAGGTTCCGCGGCGCACCGGGGTTTCGACATATGTTGTCAATATGCTGTCTGGGGCATTCGGTGAGCATTTTATTGCATTTTTGCCGTGCGTGTATGTACCTTTATGAAGCATGTTTCGTGAAATGTTCCAAATTTGGCAGGCGTGGAAGTTGAACGTCGAATAAATATTCTTGGCTGGATAGTTTCTCTTGAATGTTGGATATACTGTTGAGATAGTATCTTACTTGTTTGCTAGCACAAAGATCAAGCCGGAAATCCAAATGGTACGCACAAGAGGTGCAAAGAACAATGTGTATCGGTTAATTCCGGGGACGATCCGGGGCCCCGCGCCAATGGAATCGCACAATCAAATTGGGCGCTTATCTACGACAATTAGGCGCCTGCTCAAACAATTATCGTGAACTCTGTATTCTCACCGCAAATGTATAGATTAGCGTACGTAGAGCAATATAATCTATGTATATACGGACACTCCAATACTGGATACATGTATAGGGAGTGCTGCGGTGCAGCGGCAGCGATGGACGGCACATTGAGGCAGGCGAACGAGGTGCCGCGAGGCATGCGCTGGGCGAAGTGAGGCGCGGGCGCGGGGGTGAACCAAGGCACGGGCGTTGGCGCGGGGGCGAAGCGAAGCGCGGGCGTGGGCAGGCGAGCGGGCGCTGGGGCGAAAACGCGCGCCCTGGAGCAAAACGCGGGTGCGGGGCCGAAGGACGAAGCACGGGGGCAGGAGCGAAGCGCGGGGGCAGGAGCGAAGCGCGGGCGCAGGCCGGAGCGCGGGGTGCAAACGAAAGCGCGAGGTGCGGGTGAAGCGCGGGTATGTTGAAGCGTGGGCGCTGGGCCGAAGCGAGGCGCAGGCGCGGGGCCGAAGCGGGGTTGCAGGCGAGCCGCGGGGTACGGGCAAACGAGGCGCGGGGCCAAAGCGGCGATGAAGCGAGGCGCGGGCGAAGCGTGGGTGCTGAGGCGAAGCGCGGGGTGGCGGTGCAAAGCGAGCCACGGGCGCGTGCGCAGGGTGAAGCGAGGCGGGGGCGAGGCACGAGGTGGGGGCATGCGGCGGGCGCGCGTGCGGCCGCTGGGTCGGAGCGGGCGGGCAGGCGAAGCGCGGGCGCTGGGGCGAAGCACGGCGCAGGGCCGAAGGGCAGCGCAAGGCGCGGGGTGCCGGCGCGAAGCACAGGGTGCAGGCGCAGCGCAGGCACGGCGCAAGGACGGAGCGAGCGAGGGGCCAAAGTGCAGGCGCGGGTTAAGCAAGGCGCGGGCACGGGGGCGAGCGAAGCGCGGGGCGCCGGCGAGTTGAGGGGCGCCGGCGAAGCGCGGATGCGGGCGAAGCGCGGGGCGCGGGCGAAGCGAGGGCAAAACGAAGCGCTCGCGGGGGCGAAGCCGGAGCGTGGGGGCGCAGGGGCGAAGCAAGACGCGAGGTGGGTGCGAGCGAAGCATTGACGCGGGGGCGGAAGCGAGGGCGCGGGGGCCAAGCAAGCCGGGGGTAAGGCGCGGGGTGGCTAAGCTACGGGGTGCGGCTGCAAAGCACGGGGCGCAATGGGCGCAGGGCAGCGAGGGGCAGGGCGCAGGGCAGCGGGGTGCGGGGCGCGGGGCGCGGGGCAGCGGGGCGCGGGCAAGCGCAGCAGGTACGGGCGGACAAAGCGGGGTGGGGGGGCGCAGTAAGCGCAGCGGCGGCGCAAAGGGTTGTAGCGACGCGAGGCGGCGCAGCTGGCGCGAGGCGAGGCGCAGAGCGCAATGGGCCGCAAAGCGCAGGCGGGCCGAGGAGCAGGCAGGGGCGGGGAAACAGAAAAAGCCCGCGGTCAAAAAGCCGGGGCTGGTACGTCGTACAGCGAGGAGTGGGGCATAGGGACAACATCTGGTATGGTGTTTTGATGCTTGATATTGGATCCAGAGCAACCGAAGGCAGGCAGCGGCGAAACGCGGGTGCAAGGACCCAGGAGGGAGAAATGGACAGCACCGGGCCCGACGGAATCAGAGGGGCGGGGGGGCCAGTGTGGCGTGGAGATGACGCCAAGAGAAAACGCATTGAAGCCGCCATGAACTGTGGCCACAGCCAGGGGGCGTACGGGCGCAGTGGGGAGCGAGCGGCGGTGCGTGGTGGCGGGCGGAAGCAAGGAATGATTGCATTCACACGCTGTGGCGGTGTCGCCAAATTGCGGCGACGAGCGGCAGAGCTCGATTGATGGACTGATGGGGCTCGATGCCTTGCCGAGAACTGCCCTGCAGCCGCCGGAGCGCCGTGCCAGTAAAGCACGTGAGCTTCGGGTTGGTCCCTAAAACTTCGCAAAGCACCCGTTGGGTATACCCCACTAACTTCGCGAAGACTTAACTTAATGAGCTGCAGCAGAGCCAAGTCGCCAGTGGTCCGTTGCCGCATGACAAGATAGAACCGGACTGGTCTCGTCGTCCTCCTGGCTCTGCCGCCACTCATTAACAATCATATCGAGCCGTGCCATCATTTCTTCGTTCTCATCCATGATTGACATCTGAGGCCGATTAGCATCTTACAAACAACAATGATTATAACGTACCTGGTGCTCGGCGTCTTTTCCATTTGTTTTCTTGTACTGGGCAGCAATTTCTTGCTGAAAACCTTCGCCCACCCACGTGTTCTGATTTCGGCTGGTGCCTTTGTCTTTGAGCAGGCAATGGCATGCAAGAGGAAGTGCTGCTTGAGGAAGTTAAACGACTTGCCATGAGTCGCCGAGACATCCTGATTCTGGTTGTAAACCTTACAGAACAGCGCATCAGAAATTGAAATGGCGGACCTTGCAAACCTTCTCATAGTCTGCAGTGAATCTATACAAATGTCCATGTGCGTGTCTAGAGTGACCTCGACACCAAGCATAACCCGAATTTTATCCAAGATACGGATAAACCCGAACCAGGGATGAGTTTGCGGAAAGCAGTTGAACGATGCACGGCAAGGCGCACTTGATAGAAATCAGCTCAGTGACAATACAAGAGATGAAGGCCAACATACTATTAAAATATCGAGGAAGGTTGTCTGTCGGAGTAGTCGATGGTGGTCGGCGATGAGATATGCTTGAGACCACGCCAACGGGGGAAGTTGGCCATGCTATAAAGGATCAAAAAAATATACGGGCTGCATAAGAGATTGTGCGGACTTCGTATTAAATTTGGAGGCGAGACCATTCTGCTGCAGGTAACCCTTAATGAGGGGCCACATGTGCCGACCCCAGACGCCACCGTCAAAGAAATGAAGGCAGTCGTAGCCAACCGCTTGGTA
Source organism: Mycena olivaceomarginata (assembly GCA_029378375.1). Taxonomy (NCBI): domain Eukaryota; kingdom Fungi; phylum Basidiomycota; class Agaricomycetes; order Agaricales; family Mycenaceae; genus Mycena; species Mycena olivaceomarginata. The sequence continues at coordinate 158,032 of JARKIC010000436.1, read as the reverse complement.
TGGGTCAGAATTGTTGAATTTTCACAAAAAGTGCTGCCGGCCCACGTCCGTCAGAACTATTCTATAAAGTGGTTGTAATACTCACCTCGAAATCATGAAGGCCGTATTGCTTCAAATGTTCATTGCGATCGGTTTTCCCAACAGGTGCATGAGCGAGAGCACCGGACATTGACTCCGTAGTACGCTCAGGAAAGTTTTTGTGAGTCGAGGTAGATCATCCTTGTGAACCAGGCATTGCAGACAGGGATGGAGTGAGGTCAAATTTCGAATCGCAAGCCACGCTGCAAGCTCCTCGAAGTCCATTGACTCGATCAAAACTCCTGGAAACGCAGCACACATGACACCATCGCCAAAGCATAGAGCTTCCCCGTTGTGCGACCACTGCTCCAGCGAAGCCATAACGAAGTGGCACACCCCGCGGTAGATAAGGTGCTTGAGTCGGTCATATTCGGACCTCTTCAAGCCAGTCAATGTATTCGGGGTCAATTTGCCGCAAACTTTCAGGCTGTAAAAGATTTGATTAATTTACAGCGATGAAGTTGAAAACATACCATTTTTAACAAAGCCCGCCAAGGCTGATCCGCCATTCCCAGACCCGTTCCGAGTTGCCGAATGGATCCAGCACGCCCGGAATAAAATAGGATGCATTTTGACCTTTGTGGAGACCAAACCTTTGTCAGAGCCAGACGTGAAGCCCCAAGTAACAGCAAGGGCAGTCCTCGATGGGGAGAGAATCCTGTGGGGTGTAATTCAGCAACCCCAAAAGTGCAAAAGTAAATTTTGTACGTACATTCAATACGTCCCCAGGTTCGCCCACTGCACGGCTCGTCGTAAAGTCAGTTCGAAAGATCAATGATGCCGTCCTTGCACAAGTACTTCTCTTGGGAGAACCAAGTGCTGAGAGGGGCGAGGGTCTCATCAGTCACCCACTGCTTTATGATCTGCCACGGATCCCGAAATTCGATTTCGACTTTGTGTGTGCCACTGAGCTCTACACCCTCGAAATCTATCCTCAATGTTTTGCGATGAAACTGGAGAGCACCCGAGTTTGAGACTTTTGAGACACCAAAGCCGAGGAAATGTAAAGGCGTGGACCTACCGGAATGTTACTCAGTCGCGCCGCTGCCAAGGATTTTTCCATATCTCGATGGTTACGGAAAGGAATTAAGCAGTCGCTTGAGAACTCCCCGCTGTGGAAATCGTGGAGGTCCTCGTCTACTTCGCTGTTGGGGGTGCGCCTTCGGACACAGCGTGATGTAACTTGTAGTCTGAATAAGTTTTGAATGGGGCCCATGGACGAGCATCGGGTAGTGGCGCTGGATGGGAATCATTTTTGGAGAGTGGTATAAAAGAATTAAAACTATCAAGAGGAATAATTTCGTTGGGCTTGTTTGCATGTGGGTGATGCTTGACGAAAATAAAGCGGGATGGGAGGGAGACGGTGGGGACCGCGTCTTCGAAGTTATCGGGAGCTGGGGTATCTTCATTGAGAACTGGAAGATCTTCATCCAAGTCCATGAGATTGTGGATTTGATGGGTAGGAAGTTGAATTATGTTGTTGATGTCCATTGCAGAGGCACCGGCTTCAGAGTCCTGGAATAAATATGTTTCGCATGCTGGAACTTTACAGAACAGATGTTTCACCCACATTTGAAGACTCAGCATGATTTCGTATCCTTTGGCGAACGTGGTCTATAAGCGCCAGCCGATTTTGGGTGGTGGTACAGCATATTCTGTCGTGCTGCAGAAGACTCTGATTTAAGGGAATCTCCCTGGTGCACTGGTGACATGTTTTGCCAGGTGCGGGCTTGGGAGCAGCCTTGAGTTGGCTGCAATGTTCTTGCACTCGAAATCCGGATTTTGGAGCCATGACTTAGAGTGTCACAGGAGAAGATTCGGGGACGTAAACGTAAAGACAGGGGAAGTGGAGTGAATGACGTATGCACGCCTGCTTCTCACTCTTCGCTTACGACAATGTGTGCCACCGCTCCACTGACATTGGCTGGGCATACAAAAATTCACCTATACATCCCAGCCCAGCCCAGTAGTTAGTTGGGGGACGGAAGGCCGATCCCCGCACTAGTTATAGGGAAGTACAGGATTTCAGGCTCACTTCTATAATTATGGGAATAACTTTTGCATAATTTTCAATACCTCTGCAGTACAGGACCATAAGGCATAGTTCAAGGCATACTTCAATAATTTTCAGTAAATTTGGGGACTTGAGTGCTCCTTGCCACCAGCTGTGGCCAAAAAAGGAAATATACATGCAAACACATGAAAAATATATAGAAAATACACGAAAAATTCCCAAAAATCCTGGGTGCTACTTGTGCTAGTTTCAAGGGTATATACACCTATAAAACCCTATGGCTGTTCAAGCTGAGGTCATGTGACATATTACATCACAAGGCCAAAGCATCTTGATTGGACCCTCCAGTAAAGACATTAAATACCCTTGAATTTTGAGGTCATACGTGTGTTCGTTACAAGGCTATTTACTATTCAATCCTCAAAAGACTTGCGTCTCAGAAAGTATTTTGCATTTTACGGGCCAACAAAGCCTCAGATCAAAAAGTGTTCTTATACAATCTTGTAGTCCTCAAAAAGCTCTACAACTTTGGTCCTGGGTATATTTTTGGTCAATATATTGTAATGAACAAAAAACACCTCACAAGAACAGTCAGTTTCATTAGATCTCAATTTGATTAGATTTCACTTGAATTCCGACTGACTGACCTCAGAAACATTACAAAACAGCCAGTTTCATTAGATTTGGCTTTAATTTATCACATTTGCTTGAAACATCACAAATCAGTTAGTTTCATTAGTGACCGACTGACATCAGTTTCATTAGAATTGACTGTACTTCACTACTTGAAAGATCACAAAAATAGTTAGTTTCATTAGATTTGGCTCAACTTCATTAGACTTCACTGAACTTGACTACATTTCAACTGACCTAAGAAATGTCACATATAAGGTCAGTTTCATTAGATTTGGCTTCACTTCATTAGACTTCACTGAACTTGGCTACATTTCGACTGACTGAGCTAAGAAATGTCACATATAAGGTCAGTTTTATTAGATTTGGCTTTACTTCACTACTTGAAAGATCACAAAAACAGTTAGTTTCATTAGATTTGCTCAACTTCATTAGACTTCACTGAACTTGACTACATTTCGACTGACTGAGCTAAGAAATGTCACATATAAGGTCAGTTTTATTAGATTTGGCTTCACTTCACTACTTGAAAGATTACAAAAATAGTTAGTTTCATTAGATTTGGCTCAACTTCATTAGACTTTACTGAACTTGACTACATTTCGACTGACCGAGCTAAGAAACATCACAAAAATAGTTAGTTTCATTAGACTTTACTGAGCTTGACTACATTTCGACTGACTGAGCTAAGAAACATCACATAAATGGTCAGTTTCATTAGATTTGGCTTCACTTCATTAGACTTTACTGAACTTGACTACATCTTGACTGACTGAGCTAACACAAAATAGCTGCCTGCGTCTCAGAAAGTATTTTGCATTTTGTGGGCCAACTAGGCTTCTGATAGGAAAAATAGTATAGGTGACTCTATGTAGCCCTTGATGAGCTCTATAGTCTGAGCATAACTTTCCCTTTTTGGACACTAACACCTTTTGCCCAAAAAGGAAATTTCTTGCACCCGCCCTTCCCTGGCTCATAATTGTACCATTTTGGATGATCTAACCATATAGGAATGTTGTTCCAGGTTCTTTGAAGCTGACCAGGCTGAATTGAGCCCATTATGGTGCAAGAGTAGGGTGAAAATAGCGAATTCGATGAATTGTGTTCCTGGCCATAATATCTTGGGGATACAGCAATATAAATACCTCCTGATTGTATTAATTTGTTCTCCTAGGCCTCGAAGGTCACTGGGTCAAATTGCAACCCATTATAGTGCAATAATAGGGTGAAAATAGCGAACTTTCCCTTTTGGACACTAACACCTAGCACCCAAAAAAGGAAATTCCCTACATTAGCCCCTCCCTGGCTCATAATTCGACCGTTTGGACGATTTAACCACATAGGGATGTTTTTCCAAGGTCTTTGAAGCTGACTAGAACATGGTGGAGCCCATCACAGTGCAATGATAGGGTGAAAATAGCGAATTTCATAAATTGTGTTCCTGGCCATAATATCTTGGGGATACAGCAATATAGATACCTCCTGACGGTATTACTTTGTTCCCCTAGGCTATACAAGCACCCTGAAAGCAATAGATTATGTGATGATCATTAAAAACATCGCATTTTGGCCATACATAGAAATGCCATTTTCGCTCTATTCTGGGCTTCCCCATGGTGTGGGATATCCCAACACACATGTTTTGGACTTAGCTGATGTATATACCTTGGAAAAGTGGACAGCTGACACCAAGGTCACCCCTTACCCCTATGATTTGAGGTGATCATCTGTTGTAGTGTTGTTCACCTATTCAGCATGCCACAGGGTCGTAGGAGTCCTTCTGGGTGCTTCAACCAGATGTTCCAGGTCATATGAAGAGTTCCCAGCCCAAAAATGAGGTTAATATGGGGTCATAAACTCGAAATATGTCAGATGACATTTCTTGGTTGTTTTGTGAATAGGGCACCAAGGAGACCACTGAGTGCGAAATAAACACTCTAAATGGAAAGAGACAATGTAAATGGCTCAGATTGAGCTTTATTTGAAGTGTTTTTGGTCGAGTTTTGGCTGAATACTGTTGCTGAGCATATAGGTTGGAGTACAACTTTGGTTTCATATACTGGCCATGGTTCAAAACACCATCTGGCCAGAACTTCACCAAAACACTTCAAATAAAGCTCAATCTGAGCCATTTACATTGTCTCTTTCCATTTAGAGTGTTTATTTCGCACTCAATGGTCTCCTTGGTGCCCTATTCACAAAACAACCAAGAAATGTCATCTGACATATTTCGAGTTTATGACCCCATATTAACCTCATTTTTGGTGGGAACTCTTCATATGGCCTGGAACATCTGGTTAAAGCACCCAGAAGGACTCCTACGACCCTGTGGCATGCTGAATAAGGTGAACAACACTACAACAGATGATCACCTCAAATCATGGGGTAAGAAGTGATCTTGGTGTCAGCTGTCCACTTTTCCAAGATTTATACATCAGCTAAGTCCAAAACATGTGTTTTGGGATATCCCACACCACGGGGAAGCCCAGAATAGAGCGAAAATGGAATTTCCTTGTATGGCCAAAATGCGATGTTTTTAATGATCACCACATAATCTATTGCTTTCAGGGTGCTTGTATAGCCTAGGGGAACAAATTAATACCGTCAGGAGGTATCTATATTGCTGTATCCCCAAGATATTATGGCCAGGAACACAATTTATGAAATTCGCTATCGCCTGGATGATTGCATGCAGTGTTTCCCCGGTCCCCTTGTTAATCCAGACCTCGCTGAAGGCAAGAAGGGATTTGCTGCCATCGCACCCATGGAACAGCTCCCATTTTTGCTGTCTCTTGTGCGCCTCATGGGATACTGGTTGTATCAAACCGCGCCCGTCACTGCCCACAGCTTCGCCCGCATCCCCCGGAAGCACTCCCCTTCCCATGTCCGAGACGCCTACCAAAGTGTCGGATGTGGAGCTGAGCTCGCGGAATAGGGGCACGAGGAGGATGAGAGCATTTCGGTGGGCCTGGCGCGCCGCACGGGAGTACCTCCCGTTGCCGTGCTGCCTCGTCTTTTCCAGTACGGAGGGAACTCCATAGACTTTGAGCGTTAGTGGATGAGGTAGTGGCGTATGATGCAGCAGCAGCGGGTTTGGTGCCCTCAGCGGACCCAGACACGCAGCAGCGCTTCTACTGCCTCAGCCTACGGATGCTATCCAGGATTGCGCACGCCGTGGTGCCGCACAGCAAATTATGGACGCCCAGGCTCAGGTTCCCCACTGATCTGCGCTTCGCCCTCACTTGTCTGCAGCGGTGAGTGGAGAACGGGGATCGGCATGTGTCACCCTACTTCCACTCCATCCGCCAGACCCTTACCAGCGAGGATGGGAGTGACTGCCTGAGCTCGGCGGATTCCACCATCTCCGAAGTTCGCAAGATCCCAACACCCCTTGAAGGAGATCTACAGGCTCCTCTGGAGTGACTATGCCCTTCGCGCTGCTTTGATCGATGACGACGCGCGCTGAGGCTGTCTGCAACCTCGGGGAGGAGCCTAGATCCTGCCACTACCGTGCCCACTCCTCGATCCCCAGATCGGGGCCGATCAGGGATACACTTAGCGCAGCTGCGCCTATTATTGGGGGGCCATCGGTGATGAGGGTCCCCATACGCCCATCCGGTATCCAATCAAGAACGACTTACCAGTTCCAAGGTGCGGCTGCCACTGGCGCCCCTTGGGTGATGGTGGAGGAGTTCCGGGGGCGGAACCCCCTCATGACGGCGCTACCCCTCCAGCTTGGATGGGTAGGCTACTGGAAGCACCGGAAGGATCGTACGGGTGGTGGAGGAGGGTGAGGCGGGAATGACCCCTCAGCGACCACGAGTCCACCCGCAGACGCTGCGGACAGTCTGCAGTGGCAGCTCAATCCCAAGCTCAATGTCTCCATTGTCCCAGCTTGGGGCAGCCAGGACGAATCCCATGTCATCCACATAGCGTCCTTGGCCCTTCTCAGTCCACTAATGTTCTTGGGGCACGCACGGAGTTGGTGGACTCCTCCGAGTTCGCGAACCTTGTACTCTCGAGATTGGAGCCACTTGCTGAACGCACCGCGACGTCACTTCCTCACTGCGAAGTGGTTATCCGATAGACTGCAGGAATTTGAGGAGATGCGATTACGGCCGGGCGCTGCGCCAAGGGACTGGCCAGGGAAAAGACGTAAACGGGCAGGAGTTCCGTTGCGACGACTCGCGGGTCAGCGCGTCCTCCTAACGAGTGCTATATCTGCACTAGCCCAAAGCACGTTGCACGGGACTGGTCGCATTACAGCACCTGGCTACACCTTCGGCAAGCGTTGCTCATTCATGTGGATCTGGATCCGGAAGAAGAGGAGAAGGAGCGACTCGAGTATGTAGCTACGATTGTCGAGACCGGATCTCGAATTGAATGGTCTTGCGCTTGCTCGAGTGAAGACCCTGAGACTCGAGGACCTGGAAGCGCCCTGCTTCGAGCCAACGGCTGCTGAAGGTCCTCCCAAGTGCGGAATCTATGAATTGGAAGACATCGCGAAGAGCGCTCGTAGCCGGGATGAACCGCAATCAACGCCGTTACGAGGCCTTTGCGACACCTCGACCCGCGTGGACTGGCTAAGCTGGGAAGACATGCAGGCTCATGATCAGTAGAGTACTATTTCGTTGGACTGGCTGGACTAACTGCTACTAGCCGACCCTCAAGCCCGACTAACCACCATCAGTGGCGGAGCATGGGAACATCACTCGCTTAGTCAGATCTTTTTGACATTTCTTTTCTAAGTCCACGTCGCCGCTACCACTCGTCGCCACTAGCAGTACCACCCCTCCTCGATGTTCTCGAACAGCAGCAATCCTCGTCAGGGCAGCCGAGCGCGCCACAGAACCGCAAGGCTCCCTAGCGCTGCTGGCTACAACGATGAGCCACTCGTATATAGTTCGCTCTCTTTCGACCTATGGGCGCTGCCTGCGCTATCAGGGCGCTACGTGAGGCGTGGAAGGGGCTCTTTGAATTGTGGTCACCGAACTCGAAGCAGCTGCCTTTTCTGCCGGGCGAGCGCTCCGGTATGCAAGGAGTTCATGAAGACCCGACTCAAAGGCGCTTCGATGGGCATACGGGTAAGTTTGATTGCATGTATGCCCCACAGTATTTCGACTCAGAACACGCACACTGGGCCTTCATGCGACCCCCATCTCGTCACTAGCGCCGATGCGGCGTATGAAGCCTACCGGCCTTTAGTCGAAGTGTGGATCTGCAGCTCCAGCAGTCCCACACACGGACGACTGCCGTCTTCATTCCTGGACGGCTTGAAGACGTGCTGCGCCGCTTCGATCGAGAGATAGAGCAGCTGCGCTCGGTTTCCCAAGAACTTCACACATGGCACCTCCGACCGGATTATGCGACTGAGGCCAGGCTCCGAGCCTTGCAGGAGATGCAGGCCTGGAGCGACGTAGTGGACTACGGCGTGGCGTTCCAACGGGGACTTAGGGAGAAGGAGGCCTGGATTGCCTTCGCCAAGGAGGGGGAATCCAGGAGGCATTGGGGAAGTACCGCACTGAAAGACGGTGCACGGCTGGCCGGTGTGGCGGACGACCAGTACATCGGACTCTGGATCAATGGAGCATCAGAGGACGTGTACCTCTCGTACTTGCTGGCTAGGGTGCCCTGCTTTGTGGTCCACGAATTCCCCGACGCCAGATACACACCAACAGCCATCTCCCTTGCTCCACCTACATGAATTTCGTTGATGGAACTGACATCGGAGACCTCATCCACCGGAACGTGTACGACGTAGCGGCGCAGGAGGAGCCCCGCGCACTCAAAGCTACTTTCTGACGGATGGACGGCCGTGCCTCCGAAGCCCGCACTAGTCGAAGGGCCTACGTCGAGCGATCGGCGTCCATGTATTGCTCGATGCTTGCTACCCCAGCACCACTCGCTACCCTGGCACCACTCCTCCACGCCGCACCCAGCCGTCCGGATTCCCAAGTCCAGCCGTCGCTCCCAGTTACCTCAACGCCAGCGGCCCAGCAGTCACGTCCTGACCAAAAGCCAGTGGGTTCCGAGAAGGCCCCGCTTGCTGCCCCACGCTTCGAGGCTGCGCGGGCGCTGTCGCCTTCTACTTCCACTGTTACGGGATCGGCTGCATCACATCCTGACCAAAAGCCAGTGGCTTCCGAGAAAGCCCCGCTGCTGCTGCTTCGAGGCTGCGCGCGCGCTGTCGCCTTCTACTTCCACTGGTGCGGATCGGCTGCATCTACGGCCCGCAATCCGGGACCAGGAAGCAACAAATATATGGCGCCCGAGATCCTGCGGAAGCGCGTAGATAAGGATCGCATGGAGTGGGTCGTCCCACCAGCGGTCGCCCGAGCAAGCAAGCGGCGAATCACACATTCGAGCTGGCGGAGCACAACGACGAAGAGGCCTGGTTACACCGCGGAACCAAGGCGAAGGTGGCTAGCTCGTCGACTTGGCACAACCGGGAGAACGGGCGACGTCTACACTTCGGCCACTATACAGCGGAAGAAGGAGTTCTGGATGACGAGGTTTCGGAGCCCCAGTACCGCGGCTCCCTTTCTTCACCATGGAAGGAGAAATTGCTCGGCCTCAGCGCGCGTCCCATGGATGTACCGCACGTAGCTCCGGGTGGCGGCGATAGACGAGCAGAGACTCCTCCGCCCACGAGGCTGCCTTGGGCGCCCGGGTGCAGCCCGTCTGCGGAAGGGGCCGGTAGCGGGAAGGGCAAAGGGAAGGAGAAAGAGGGACTCCGACTAGGACGACTCGTACGAAGGCATGGACCTCGCCGACGTGGCCCCGCTTCGGTAGTCACCAATGTCGTCGTCATAGATGGCCTGGACGACGAGCTCAGCGCCGTAGCGTTCGAGGCTCTGGCGCGTGATGTGCTTCACCGGAGCGGGGCGAGACCGCTGGCCATCATCCACGCTCTAGGTCAGATGTGGCTGCGGATGAGGGACACTGGGAGGGCCAACGTGCGCTAGGGGGACTAGGGTCGCTTGAGCCCAGGCTCGCCTGGGATACAGAACGGACGAAGACTTCGAGGAAGAAATGGCACACCACCGACATGTGGCTGCGCCCAGATGAAATAGAAGTGGAAACCGCTCCCGCCGTAGTCTCGAATCTTTCTGGAGCAACCGTGCCGGCCAGTGCTGCTCCAGGAAGGTGAGACTCTCTCCACTTGTCCGCCTCCGCAAGTATTGCCTCCTTCCACTCCTTCTGAAATGAAAGGCATTGAAGCGGAAACCGCTCCTGCCGCAGTCTCGAATCCTTCTGGAGCAAGCGCGCCGGCCTGTGCTGCTGCCCAGGAAGGCGAGACTCTCTCCACTCGTCCGCTTCCGCAAGTATCGCCTCCTTCCACTCCTTTGCATCCCTGGATGAGGACTCCCTCATGCTTTCAGCAGCGAGCTCACTGGCAACGGAGCTAGACAATCTGTCCGTCGACCCCAATGTCTTGGGAACTTTCCTAGCCACCGTAGGAGTTCCGAGGCATTTGCTCATCCAGCATTCTCCATCACCGCCACCCGAAATCCGAGTGTCGCGCTGACGATGCCGCACTTGACCATGGCACTGACTTCGCCCTCTCCGACCACTACGCCGCCACCACGAACGGAACCCTCACGGCTGCACCCGAGCTGCGCGCTATGAGACGACCGCTAGCAGCTCGTCTGACGAACCCGCCGAGGCGCTCGGTGCCGGGTGTCCCACTGCGGGATCGGCTAACGGAACCCTCAGTTCCCCTGGAACAACGGCTGACGAAACCGCCGTTAGCCACTCGCATCGGGAACTTACCGTTGCGGGACCGAGTGGAACCCACGCCACCCAGCGTCGCAGGCCATAAACAGAGCCACGGGATGCTGGACGACGCCTCCCCCCCTCCAGAGTCGCCTGAGCCCAAGAAGAAGAAAACTCGGGGCTTGCGATCAGGAAAGGATCAACAGAAGAGGAGGAGGTCCAAGGCGGCGGGGGCTGAGGGAAACCGGGCGGGCCGAGGAGAACGACGGTGTGAGTAGGGGCAGCGATAGCAGTGGCATCAGGAAGTGGACAGGGCGGTAGCGAGCGGCTCGAACGTGCGCCTAGAGGACTTGGACGACGAAGATGGCGACGACTCCGTGTACTGGGAAGACCATTACGAACGGCATAGCCCAGGGTGACCGCGCCGGCCTAGGGAAGCAAGGGTACGCTGTCGCGTGGGGGCTGTGTGACGGATAATACTAATTGGACACGACACGTCAAGCGTACTTGCTAGATATATCGGACTTATTGTATCGACCAGTCGCGGAAATCGGGCCAGCAGCCAGCGCCGCATCCTCGCGATCCCCGAAGCCTAACTACCCAACTACCCATACGCTTGTACACTTTCTTGTCGATCCAGAACTCGCATGTCGTTGTCCTCGTCAAAAATTCAATTTGTCTTTGAAATGCCATCCAATGAAATTCATACGTATTTCCGGGACGCACGACAGAGGACCAGCTGTTCATTCGGCAGAACCAGTGGACCATAGATCTAGTTGAATGCAAGGAGCACATACTCATTCCCCAGGAGCCCACAGCAAGAAGTTGTCGGCAACTTAGAGCGACTCCGCATCACTTTCAACGCTGCACTCACTACTGCGTCGCAGTACGCTCCACCTCTATCCCAACTCCCCACCCCCGATTCTCCAACAATGCCCCCCGGGCAAGTAGCCAATAAATCCCCGGGAACAGTCACTCATCTGAGTTATTCTCCCAGTCTTGCAGCTAGACGAAAAACTAGCGAACACGTTCAATCTGAGTTCATGTTCGGTTTGGGTGAGGGTGTGCCAGCGACAGACGACTCCAGCTCATCGAGCTCGTCGCCGAGATCGGAACCAAGCGCATGGTCGATATCACTCAGACTCATGCCGGCGTCTTGCAAGGTCTCTACCGGGGGCATGACGAAGTCGCCGGGAAGGGATGCCTGAGCCAGGAGTCAGTACCGAAGGCGGTGTAGTCGTTGCTCCCAAACGGGTGGGCTATGATCCCGGCTCTGCTGGGAGTCAGATGGCTGGGCATCGGGTGATCCAAACCGTGTGTCGGGTTCCCAAGACGATGGTTCGTTCGGATCCATCTGAAGGCGGTCAGGGATGGGCAACTTAAAGGTAAAACTACTCACACAAAAGAGAGTAACAGAGGAGGAAAGAAAAGAGGCACAAAAAAGGTGAAGGCGACGCGATGGAGGCGCGCGATTGCAGGCGACGCGTTTAACGCGTCGTTGTATTAAATCCTGGCTGTAAGATGACTATCAGCAGGTAGAGGCGCGTAATGCGCGCATACACACTGACACTTGGTGGAATACCAGAACTTGAAGAGGCTTTGTGCAGTCGCGGAAAAAAACTGTTGTGCGGCATCAAAAAATGTTGTGTGGCGTCCAGAGTTGAGTGGACGTGTTCGGCGTAATTTTGTCGTGTGTATTTAGAGTGTACACCAATTTCAAGAAATACTGAGCAGACTTTCAATATGATACATTTTGTTGGATAGCGTAGAGATATAGAAAGTCGTCATGCGCCAATACCAAACCAATGAGCACGGTCGGTGTCCCGGGTGGCCAGCATGATGCGGCTGGCCACTGATTCGTGTGAGCGTTCCCAGGTTTCCGCTGCCTCATCGCTTGAGGTGGTATAAATTTGACTTTGAGTTAGTTTTAGCAAAATGGGCAACTTACAGGTTATCAAACATTTTCGGGTGGAACTCCACGGAGTAAAAGATCTCGCGGGTGTTTTGGAGGGCTGGAAATCCACCGTCACGAACTAGGCACTGTGGCAGATAGTTGACAAGCTCCGAGAGCGTATCCGCAGAGAAGATGTGGTATTGGAAGTCGGCGGGGTCCACATTGATACCCTTGGGCCTCCGTCTAACAAGAGTGGTACTAGATGGCTCTGAGTGCGCGAATGCATTGATATTTTAATAACATACCGGTTTGGCACATGTGCCCGCGTTGATCGAGGTACCACTTAATTTTCCTGCTTTGCGACCGGGAGGGAGAGGACTGGGAAGGAGAGGACGCCATTGAGGAGATGGAGGCTACGCCGCCGCTACGGAGAAGATGCAGGCGGCTGTGACGTGGTCACGTGCTGTACCCGGTGCCTCCGCCATCTGCCATTGAACATGACCTCTGTTTCTCTCTACACGTCAACGCCGCCGCCGTTTACCTCAAGCCATCAGCCTAGTCTCCCAGAGGCAGAGTAGATAATTCCTTCAACCTTCGTGCCTCAGGATATCCGTCAGAACGGTATCCTGAGCTCGCGAAGGTTTGCGCTGGTTCTAAATATTGTCTGCCTCTGGGAGACTACATCAGCCAATGGCAGGCCATATAAACCTCGTCGTCTGCTTTATTTTCTGTACTAGAACAACCTCATATCCGTGGTGCAGCACCTGTAGTCAACATATTGGAAAAGGGAGTGCGCAATTGTGGCCAACGGAAAGAGGATAAGGGCACTGGCTGGGAACTCAACAATGAGTTTCAGATCCCATAGCACAAGGTGCCCACTTTTTCTTGTGTCGAACCGGCCAAGGGATTGAACCATGCACCAGCCAAGCGGCAGGCAGGTTGCAGATGTCCCGGTGCATTTTTAATGTGTCAAACCCTCAGGCATAAAATATAAATTCAATCAATCAAACACATAATTTTATACAGGCTGGGAGTTACATATGTAAGTGCTAAGTTGCTGGATATTCTTTGCGTCCTCGATTGATGCCCAACATACCAGACGTATCTCCCTTCGAATTCCGTAAATGTCCCCTCGGGTCATGTATGTTGTCAAATGAGTTATGATGTGTTCTGGCTCAATGACAAGGATATCATCCAACGGTTTGACTTCCACAATCTTTGACATGAAACGAGGATATAACACAGGATCATAGGGGGTCCCTTTCAATTCCGCTTGGTTCAGATCACAGTGTGGGACACCAGAATAAAAGCTTTAGGTACCCTTGAAGTGGAGTTTCAATAATATTCTTAATGACCCCTGTCCGGTAACCTTTGATATGCATGTCATAAAATTGGATGAAACTGTTTCCCTGATGTGAGGAATTACAGCTATAGGTGCGCCCATTCTCGTGGAATTCTGAACATTGTTTGGCAAATGGAGGCAATACAAGAGCATTTGGATGATGATTGTCCATGGGACGGTAGTATTGACCATGGTGCCCAGTGGCATTCAGATACTGAAGAATCATGTCATATGTTTCTCTGTCCAAAGGAGTTGTTTTAGTGTGCAAATAGGTAGCTTGCTCTGAGTCATTAATTGGCCGAATTAGAGAGGCCATCGTGGTATTCCCAGGCTGCAAGATATCTGCGAAGATCTTCATCCCTGGATTGCTAGATAAGTTGCTCTCAAGATATGCAAGCAACCGACAAAGGCGTGACATCTGGTGCAACATTGTAAAATCCATATCATCTAGAAAATCTATCAGTACATGATCATATCCCACAAAGAATTGAAGCCACACACATATGTGGTTGTTTCGCTTGACCTTCTGCAATCGCCCATTCATGTGCTCGCCTGCAAACTCACTCAAACCTGTTAATGGACCCCAATACTTGAGGAGATCACCATTGTTCCCAGCATAATGATGGTTGGGGGTAGATTGATATTCTGGGTATATCACTTGATATCTTCCCGATAGCGTGTACCATTACTACGCATGTGTCCCTGTGGAGTGTGGACATGGAGTTTGCTGCTCGATTCCTTCGATGCCTTGATGCACCTCTTTTGGTGCTTACAATTGACCTGCGGATGGGACGGGGCAGTTCCGACGAGCTGAAACATCTTCTCCACGACCCTTCTTTCACCTCCCATCTGCGGACTCTCAATCTTCACTCACTACACCACTCATTGACGGGTGATTTCACCTTTTTTGAGCATCTCTACATGCTTGAAAGTGTTCGGCTCAATTTTCACGGAGCGAGCGGTCTCACCCTGGAATTCTGGGATAGTCTTGCCAATTCGCAGCATGGCACACCCGCATTTTTGCCGAACTTGCGGAGGCTCTCGTTGGCTGGTGTCCATCCTGGTCACGCACAAGATTTGATCTGGCTGCGTCAGACAGCTCTTCAGCCTCGTTTGCAGTCCCTTGAGTTGGGCTTTTTCAACGAGACGAATTATGCGCAGGCCCAATCGCCTGCCTGGCGTTCCTGGCTTTCCAACAATGTCGATATTCTAGTCGTTCCACCGCCGATCTTGCCGCACCGGAACTAAAACCGTTCGCGCTTTTCTAGATTAGCCATTGTGTACTGTCGCATCAGATATCAAGCATGTTGATTTTTGAAACAAAACAACACAACAACGCGGGGTAACTGAAAACAATATAAATCTACTGTAAACAATCGCACGTCAGGGATCATAATCCCCGGAACGACCAACCGCAGTGTTGATTCCATAATATCCCTGCTGGCTGAACACACCTCCTCATAAGCCGTCCAAATGCGCTGAACATCCGGCTTAGGCCATTCAACACGATTTTCAATGACTGCAAGGTAAGCCGCCTCGTCGTCAACATTCGTCAAAAACGAGATTGCTGCCACCCAAAGCATTATGTTGGTGAGTTTCTTTACGGTGACGGTTGCCCTGTGTCCTTTCCTGCAACTCTTGAGCTGAGCTCTCCGGAGCTAGAATTCCGGGTTTCGATCAGCATGGCCACTGTGCGGTCGGTGTGAAGTGGGAAAGAAACTCCAGATGCCCTGGGGGCGCCTTCCAGCTCAGCTTCCTTGTACCTTCGATTGTGAAGCCGTCCGGGGTCGCTGCGAGCATGGTCCATGATCAACCTTAGGCCACGATCAAGCAGAGCTTCGCCACACAAGGCGGAAAGTATGGGAGGGATTTTGGGACTCGAGGTGGTGGACCAGAGCATGGGTCCTCTCTGAGGGCGGAATGAACGACTCGAAATACCAGGGCCAGTAGCAGAGCGCGGCAGGGTATTGCAATGGCAGCAGCTGTAAAGCAAAGTGATAGTTGAGCATCGGGCCAGTGATTGGCGCATTGCACTGACTTGGGAAATATCTATGCTCTGCGCAGCGGCTTCTTGCCATTGAGCCAGCGTATTTGTAAAGCTTCCGGTGGTGGCGCCGCCACTATCGAGCCAAGACGAAGCGAATCGCAAACCCATTGCATCCCAATCCTCTGCTCATCGATAGAAAACCACTTTGGCCGGAAAGAAGAAGCTGTCTGTTCCGCTCTGACGGGCGAAACAAGACGAACTATCCAGTCTCGGCTCTATACGGTTAAATTGGGGATAAATTTCTGAGTATGTGTTGAGATCCAAGAGAACGCACGGATCTGTCGAGCGGGCTTCCATTCGCTAAGTTCCTTGAACATGTCTGCGTCGTCCGCTGATTGCAACCCAACGTCAAGATCGGTTGGTGTCGCTCTATGAAACAAAGTAAATTTCTGAAACATGCGTTGTCATTCTAGGTAACGCACTGTGTTGGCTCGAATGACGTTGAAAGGGCGGGGGAAGGAGGGGGAGCAGACGGTGAATGAAACGGGTGGAAATAGATCCGGAGTATTCTCCGGATCTCCACGTATCCCTTCGTTCAGACGGTTGGCAATCCTGACACGATCGTCCTGTGCGTTCCGCGGCGTGTATTCAAAGTCAGAACTATCCGGCAGCTGGCTCTCCGTTACCCCAACTCCGAATGCAATGGTGAATATCGCACAATCGACTGCATTATCTTGTTGGGGAACTGGTGGCGCAATCTTGACCACATTTTTAGCACACTTCAGTCGGGGCGGTAAACACACTCACCACGGCGTTAATCTCGCGATTCTCCAGGCATCGGGCAATGGTGTGTGGTATAGCTGGCGGTGCTCCCAAGCCAGCATCTCCAGCACCCGACCATGAATTGCGGCTCTATGCGATTTTTGGGGGCGGGTGGTTATCTGGCGAAGGCTGTTGTACACTCTGATCTTTGCTTTAGCAAAAATAACGACCGCCAACAACCAATGCTGCAGTTTCCACCAAAATATTGGGATGATGAGGGTTTCTTTCTCGAAGACATTGAACTGCGCCTGTCAGCCAAACATCGGGCAAGCGATTAAAGCCTTTACCTTATTAAACCAGCGGTTGCGTGGACCAGATTTGGCATTGCTCGGCTGACGTGGCTGCATGCCAATAAGTCCATCCTGGGCTCGGTGAAGCGCTATAAGCGGTTCTGAATCTTCGCGGTCGACGATGTGGAATTGAAGGCGGTCACGGTGAATTACGGATCGCTCCAGCCAGTCGTTCACATAAGAAAGAAGAATCCATCGATGACGCCGTCCGAGACAACGTCCCCACTTATCAAGCTTTGCAAGTGGGCGGCACTGACAATTGTGTTGCCGATAACCCATTGTTGGTGCAAATTGTATGGTGCGAGGACGAGCTCCAGGAAGTTGGAGGCAAGCACCGGAGCAGCAGCGTTGTATCTTTGGTGAGATGAACCCTCAGAAGTCGCTGGTGCCGCCTTCATGAAATGTAAACAAAGACCCTTTGAAAATGAAGGATGAAATACCTTGGAAGATGGAGGATCGGAGGGAGAAGCGCGATCCATATTGGCGGGACGGCGGGGACATCTGTGGCGAACCGATCAGTATCTGGAAAACCCGAATTCAGAGTGCTCACAATCGCGTCCGAGTCTGTATCTATAGCAAATACCACTGGCTGGAACTGACCAAAGAGATTTTGCATCAAAGTGATAGGCACCCCAATCACGTCCCCGATGAAACTGGCGTAGACGCTGCCAGTTAACTCCTTGATGGCAGGTCCGTCCAGGTCATGCGCGACTGCGTTTGTCTGGATTGAACCCCCAGAAGTAAAGCGAAACCCACATATACGGCCCAAAATCCACATGTGTATGGATTGTGTTGTAAGTTCAGGTAAATGGCCGCATAATTTTGACTGGGTATCGGCGGAGGCTGAGCAGGACGACACTTTCAATAAACCAAAAAACGAGGAAGAGGAATCACACGCACAGGGTTTTCATTTCTCGGGTGCGTCAAGTACTGTTGAACCACCAGCTGGGTCTGTATGTCCTGCAGGGGCGCAGAAGACGGTGCCAAAGAATTGAACCATCGAACCTCGGACATCCCGCCGTCCAGGCGGGTGAAGGTGTGATGAAAGACCGTCCAATGGCGATGGTGAAGCTGGAAAAACACCAGTTGGTTGATGTTGTGGTTGGCTCGAGCCGCTAACAAATCGGCCAGATGCCCGAGTCTCGATTGGCGGAGCTAAAGGAACGAACATGAGAACCCGGCTTGCTTCATCTGTGGTAAGCTCACAGTTTCTATTGAGAGCGGCTGTGTCCAGTCCAGAGCACGAAGTACTTGAGAATATGGCATGTGCGGGGAACCATAGAGAAATAGAATTCCGGTCTGGTCAGCAAACGTGCTCTGATTGAAATAAGTCACGAAGACTTCCATTTCATCCATCCGCAGCTCGTAGTCCGGGGCAAGCCAACGCCTAAAGCTCCATACCCCCAAGCTTAGATCCTCGGGGTTCAGAAACTCGTCCTGGTCATGCGAAGGAGTGTTGAAGCGGACAACCGCCCGCGGCCTCACCCGTGATTGAGTGTTGCTTCGGGCTTTTCCAATGCGCTGGATCTGGGCACGACGACGAGCATCCTTAAGCTGGCGCGTTGCAGGGAACAAACTGTTCCGGGCCAGGCGTCTCATCTTTGGCGGGTCCACGCTTCTTGATGAAACGCGGGCTGTGTGACCCTGCGACTGGATGTTTTCGCGGATGGTAATGTTTGCGCCACGGATTGAAGCGGCTGCATCTTCTTTGGCCGCCCTGCACTGCCGTGCACTTTGGTATTTTTTTTTTTTGAGTTGAAAGTGGGAAAAGACGGAGTTAAACCAAATACTAGGGCATCAAACCGTCAGTATTACGCGTACGGCGTAATTTTTACGCCGTATATCTGGTACGCTACGCCCTTCCCGTGCGTAACGACCAGAAACGAAAGGGCAAACGGGACGGTTACGTACGTAACGTCCGTTTACGCGTAATTTACGGGATTTTGCAAGAGTTTTTCACACATCTGATCGCAACACGTCGCCCTACAGGATCGATTGAAGCATGCAGGAGATCGGTAGGATATAACTGAACGTGATTCTCTGAGCCCTACGACCCAGAATCAAGATTGAGTACCTTCATGAGAGCTCAATGTCGGTCTCAGCGGCGCAGTTGAATTGTTTGCATGAACTGAGACATGTCGAGATGGCTAAGCCGATTGAATTTGGGTGTAGCGGCGTGTTGGCGGATCTCAAAAGAGCTCGGCAATGTGATACGTGACGGCCATCAGATGAAAAAGGTGTCGGCATCGCCGGCATGGGTCGAAGCCGTTTACGCGTAAACGGACGGTTACGGGGCAGCGTTTACGCGTCAAGCTGTAGCGTAACCGTATCGTATGAGTGAAGCAACCAGTCCGTTACGATACGGCCCGTAACCGTCTTTACGGCCCGTAACTCCGTAAAATTTACGGACGGTTTGATGCCCTACCAAATACCTCTGTAGTCCCCAAAGTCGATTTGTGTAATCGGATCAATCTCAGATTCCACACGATGGTTCGCAAGCCTCTCAAGAACTGTGTGAAGCTCGACTTCTGCAGTGTGGTCACCAAGCATCCGGCGGGCCTTATCATCGGTGTCCTCAGGCTTCTTGCGCTCTGTCGCCGCTTCAGCCTCTGCGTACGAAAAAAATCAGCGCAATGAAAAGTGTAATTCCAGCCGAATCACGTACTCAGCCAATCCGCGATCGGTCCATTTGACCTCGCAAGCCGTGCAGCCAGGATGTTGACACATGTTTTGCCGGTCTGTAGATAAGCAGCACAGTCGCAACCCAGCGGGTCCAGTGTAACGGTATATTGCACTGCAATTCCATTCTCACTGAGACAGAAAATTCAGCACCGTCGAAACGATTAGGGAGGGAATAGCATACTTCACCCGGGAAACAGTGTATGCTTGCGCAGCCTCCGCAGTTGTAACGGCCTGAACCAGGTCGCTCTCCCACAGCGATGTGAGCATCCAAACTAGTCTCTAGCATTTGTCGAGGCTCTGGCCGAGTCGGGGTCGCAAAGTAGCGAAAGTATGGGAGGAAATCGTTCAGAATTATGGAAGCCAAATGATCGATTCTGTTGATTCGCATTCACGCTCAGAACTCAGGAAGGAGGAAAGGACCGACCGT
This sequence comes from Mycena olivaceomarginata, assembly GCA_029378375.1. Taxonomy (NCBI): domain Eukaryota; kingdom Fungi; phylum Basidiomycota; class Agaricomycetes; order Agaricales; family Mycenaceae; genus Mycena; species Mycena olivaceomarginata. The sequence goes on along the minus strand of JARKIC010000436.1, from coordinate 138,147 downwards.
TTGTTGTGCTTCCAATCTAAAAATATTGCATTAAACATCTTGAACGCCGTCTCTGCCCAGTTGTTGGTGTTCCAGGGGCCGTCCCGACTTTGTTCAGAAGGCATACCGATGTCGGTGAAGTGTGCTAGGGAAATATCAGTACCAGGAAGACACTCAGTAAGAGACACTGACGAATCCAAACGTCGGTGAACCAGTTCTTGTCAAAATAGGCACGGACCGCCTCGTAACACGTCAATCCAGAGACCTTGGCCTCCTTTGTTCGGGGTTCTGGCGGGGGTTTCTTCTTCTTCGAAAAATTTTCTGGCGTGTTGTCGGTTTGTGAATGGCCATCAGACGAACCATCATCGGAGCTCTCCTCCACCAGTCCAGACAGAAGCGCCTCCAACCCCTTGTAGAAGGTGGCCTTTGTCTCTGGCCAGGCGTCCCACGTACGACACCGTTGCAGAGTTCGAAAAAGGACACATATCTCGAGCTTCAAATCATGAGACAGCGTGAATCCTATCCCACGTTTACCGTTATCGCAGTCCCAGTTCAATATGGCCTGAATTATATGGAACTGGCAAAGTCGAATGTACGCGTCGTTCAGTCCCAGCTCCTTGAGAACTGTCAAGACTCGTAAGTTAGTCTTGTAGGTACGCCCGGCCAAATGGTTCACATACCACGTTTAAGTGCATTCAGCTCGGAGCGAGACTTGTCTATCATGAAACCGTCGAGACTGAAACCGTGTTCGACAATTGACTGGCATCGGGCGTAGATTTTCTCTTGCTCTGCAGGGTTTCGGTGCTGGATTCCCGATTTATCTGGCTATCGTTCAGTAGATTTCAAGCAGTCGATAATTGTCAAAGCACCAACCAGCTACAACTTCTTGAGCTCGCGCTTCGATCTTCTTAATGGTCTCCAGGATCCAGTTTTCAAGTGTCGAGGCTTTGATGTTTGCAGACAGAAGATAAGCGCCTGCATTCATTTGGAGTCTCAGGAAAGCGACAAGATACAAGAACGAAGAGCACTCACCAGGCATCATGTGTCTTTCAGCATTGGCGGTACAAAAAACGGTAGTGGCGGCCCGATTCTCGTTTTGCAGGCGATGAGTACTATCCATAAAAATGATTCCCTCAGGACCCGCCGTATTCAGGATCGTGCTATCCAGGGAGAACTGGTCCGTAATCCCGATGGTGAACTGAGAGTCTGCATCTGGTTTGGAGAAGTCGTGACGAGTGTAGCTGGAGGGACAATAATTACAGACGCTGGATACTGATTTGACCACGTACGCACCAGTACATGTTCTCCGGATTACGGTGAACCATGAGGTGCGTGGCACGGAATGGGTTGCGATCGAGACGGCCCCGGTTGCGTACCGCTGGAAGCATCTGGCGAATTTGTTTGAGAGTTGGAAACCGGTGCGAAGGGAGGGCTTCTTCATGCCCTCCGGAGTCACGGCGTTGAAATTGGGATACAAGATCTTTGCAGTGTAAGCAGATGTATACGACACTGAGTTGCAAGACCTGTACACTAGTGTGAGTAGATGTAACCTCACAGCGACGTCTTGATAGAACGCGAGTGTATTCACCTGTACACTAGTGTGAGTAGATGTAACTATTGGTACAGGTAAGTGTGATTCGTATGAACAAGGGAAGGAAAAACGTACCCTCACAGCGACGTCTTGATAGAACACGAGTGAGGATACGCTGCCGTGTTCGTCACGGTATATGAACACACGTGACGTAACACGACGTGATACGGAATTACTCGATTAGTCCATGTTGTATAAAAACACCTTCCTACTCACCCCCACAACGTGGACGGCCGCAGGTAATTCCACCCCCTCACGCCAGAACACCCCCTCAAGTCCACCCCCTCAAGCGATGCCAAGTCCCGAACGGTGACGGACGAATGCGGGATGTGGTAGCGCTTTAGTGAGAGTATCGGCAATGTTGTTCTCGGTTGGGACGCGGAGCAGACAGATTTTGTTCTTCTCGACGCAGTCTCGGATGTGGTGGTATCTTATATCGATGTGTTTCACCCAAATGTGGAGGGACTGGTCGTTAGCCAGGACTATAGCGGAATTGTTATCACAGAAGAGCGTCGTTGCAGAGTCGACCGGCACAGTTAGACCACGAAGGAGCATCCGGAGCCAGCAAGCGTCCTTCGCACCTTCAGACGCCGCGATGTATTCGGATTCGGTTGATGAAAGTGCAACGACCTTCTGTTTTCGCGAAGCCCACGAGATGGCGCCCGAGCCCAGCGAGAAGGTGTAACCCATGATGGATTTCCGGCCGGCGTCGTTTGCGTAGTCGGCGTCGCCATGTCCAACGAGAGTGATGGGTTCAGCTCCTCCCAGTGTTAGAGACATCATCCGGGTGCCCTTGAGATATCGTAGGACGCGGATGGCCGCCTGCCAATGCGCGGTTCCATAGCAGTCCAGGAATCCTGATAGTTTGCTGATGGCGAAGGCTATGTCCGGGCGAGTGCCCAGCGCGAGGTACATCATCGACATGACAAGGGATCTGTACGGCGTCGCTGCCAGACGTTCGGCGTCCTCGCGCGATAGAGGAGGGGCATCCGAAGCCGGGCGTTGGAGGTCGATTCTGTGTTCCATGGGTGTGCGAGGCGAGTCAGCATCGGTTTGGAAGAATTGGGAAACAAGCCGGTCGATAAGAGCCGTCTGCGATAGGGAGATCGTCTTGCGTTCGGGGTCACGGACGACATTGATACCGAGGCAAAACTTGATCTCGCCGAGGTCCGATATCGCCCCACTTGGATCGCAGTGGGGTTTTGAAAAGGTCATTCGCAGACGCGTCGCTCGCCGCCGCCACCATGTCGTCGATGTGGATGGCAACAAGGTTCGTTGCGCCGTCAGTGGTTCGGACGTAAACACACCACTCACACGGCAGGCGTCTGAATCCCATTCAAGCATCGCCTCGTGGAGAGCACGGTTCCATGCGCGTCCAGCCTGCTTTAACCCGTATAACGCCTTGACTATCTTCCAGATCCACCCCTCCTTGCCCGACTCCTCGAAGTGCCGTGGTTGGCGCGAGTATTGGACCTCGTCCGGGGGAAGGGTCGTGTTGAGGAACGCGGTCTTCACATCGATCTGCTGTACGTCCCACCCCCGCGACGCAGCCACATGCAGTACTGTGCGGAAAGGATTCGAGGCGCGCCGTGGGAGACGTTGTCTGCTCGTAGTCGCGACCGTACTTCTGTCGGCAACCTAGTACACAATACCGCACTTTGTTTCGCACGACCTCCGAATTCTCGTTGCGCTTCCGGGTGTACACGCCTTCAGATCGAGGATGGTCTTGTCGTGCGGGACGGACGTCGGTGGGACCAGCTCGTAGACGCCAAGGTCTCTCAGCGCCTTGAGTTCCTCGCGTGTGCCTTCGATCCAGGCAGACGCATCGGGTGCGGCCATCGCTTCGCGGTAGTTGCGGGGATCGTCGGGATACTCGACGTTGATCGGGTTCTCTGCGAGGTATGAGGTTAGCTGCGTCATCAGCATAGTCTCGACTCCGTCATCATCCTCCGGCGACTCCGTAATAGTGTCTTGGATACCGCGCAGGATGTCGAGTTCACCGTCATCGTCAGCGTCCTGGTCGGCGAGGTGCACGCAAGGGACATGTTGTCGTTCAGAGCGACGGAGGGGAGGAGGAAGCGTCGGGACTGCCGCCTGCTGGGGGATTGCCTGCTGAGCAGGGAGTGCCCCAGCAACACCAGGGATTGCCTGCTGAGCAGGGAGTGCCTGCGTCTTGGCGGTCACAGTGACACTTGGTGGTGGATCTGTGAATTCGACGGGGTCGTTGAGAGTGGGGAGAGTCGATGTGGACATGGGAGGATCAGGGGAAGACTGGTCGCTTGGAACGGACGCGGCGGCAGCATCAGTGGTCAATGGGCGCGCGAGGTGTTCAGCGAGCACGTTCTTGTCGTAGTAGACATCCTCCGTTTGACCCGATTCAATGAAACGCATGTTGCCCGAATTGAATATCTTCCCCGTGGAGCGTTGCCAGCACCGATAGGCCTTGCAGTTGGGCATGTAGCCGATGAGAACACATTTGATGCTGCGTGCAAACACTTTGGGGTTGTGAGCTTCGATGAGTACAAACGCGCGGCAACCAATCTCCCGTAGATGTCCCAGGTGTGGTTTGACTTTTTCGAAACCTTCATGAGGTGTCTTACCACCTAGGGCTCTAGACGGGGTTCTGGCGTGAAGATATGCGGCCGTAACACAGAACTCATCCCAGAGGTTTGGGGGCGCACCGCATTCAATGCGCATGGCATGAGCCTTGCCGTGAATCGTCCGGTGAAATCGCTCGACTTTTCCGTTTACCTTGGAGACATGGGGAGGGGTCCAGATGACGGTAATACCGCGCTCGCGACACCATTTCACGAATTCGTCGGACTTCAGTTCCCCGTTGTCGACGATGTAGGTCCCGACTTGTTCGCCGGTGCGACATTCTGTCTCAAGTTGCCAGGCGCACAGTGTCTCGAAACATGAAGCTTTATTGGGGACGGGAAACACCCAGCCGCGCGTAGAATGGGCATCGACGATATCGAAGGTATACTCGTTCCCACTCCGCGATTTCGTCGCAATCCGCCTGCTCAAATCTATATGCACCCTCTCCAGTATGCGCGTCGTCGGTCTGCCTTCACGCACTCTTGGCACGTTGGTGCGAGCCTGTTTTCCGAGAATGCACACGTCACAAGCTGGAGCGGGAATAGACGGATCAAGGTCCATACCGTCAGCATGGCCGTTTGTGAATAGGTCGGCGACGGCTTGGTGATGGGCGTGGCCTATAAAAGCTTTTTTCATTGAAAAATATGAGGTTTTAGGACGAGTACGAAGGACGAGTATCTAAGACCAGGTTGAGGACGAAGGTTGCAGTGTTTGCATAGGTTGTATATATAGGTCTGAGGTTGAGAACGGTGTACGAGGTCGGGAATGTCAGGTCACGTGATCCTAAGTTAAGGTCCAGAACGGAGGTTGAGGTTGAGCACGAGAGTTGGGATTGCAGACGAGGTTGAGCATGGAGGTTGTGGTATGAGGTTAAGAAGGGCTTTATTTGATAATTAACCATGGTTGACCATGGTAGACCATGGTAAACCATGGTTTATGATGGTCAACCATGGTTGGAAGGGATCAAAACCATGATCCCTCAGCCAATGATATCATTCCATTTCGATCAATTCTCATCGGCTAAGATCAACCATAGTTTACCATGGTCTACCATGGTTGACCATGGTTGACCATGGTTGGAAGGAATCAAAACCATGATTCCTTAGCCAATGATATCATTTCATTTTGCGATTTTCTTCGGCTAAGATCAACTGGCATCGTAAACCATGGTTTACCATGGTCTGCCTGGATCTACTATAATTTTTGCGATTCATTTTGCCAATTCTAGGCATCAATTACTGTCATTTCGGCGAAGTATACTACAGTTAAAATACATCAGGATATAATACACGAACATGAGCGAGGGCTTGGGTCCACAGTGATATAATATCAGGGTCTTCAGCACTGCCAAACAGATGTGAAAATGAACTATACAACTCGGTGACTTCCTCCTCGGTGAGAGTACCAGTTGGTGGCTGAACAGCAACTTGACTAAGATCAGGAGGAGGTCCAGTCCGGCCTACCCAAGAGCTCGAACCCTCTCCCATCGAGTTATTTTGGGCCTGCGACTGAAGCACACCATTATCGCGGAGACCCTGCCAGTCAATTCCATACACCTCTAATTCCTCCTCGTTAAGATTCTCTTCTTCGGGAGGGAGCCGATCACCGCGGACACCATTAACATACATATCAAAAACAAACATGTCGGTTGGTGAGCGGTTGGTCGAATTACGGATCTGGATTCGGTGCTGGTTCCATGCCTCAGCGAAAAAGGCAAGTTGGGTGTTTATAGTGCCAAGGAAGAGGAAATGCAGAAGCCAAATGTGGGCGACATTGTTGATATCAAGCCCATATCGGATTTCGAGGGCAGTGAAATGCTCAGCCCAGGTCGCACCAACCTGGGCAGTGACGTCAACCCAAAGTCGTTCAATACGGACATTATGAACACTTCTATTAAAAATAATGTAAACACAAATAATTTGATATCAGTGTTGTGCAATTACCTTCCCCAGATATATGACCCTCTACGAGCTCCACGGTGGGCCTCCATCCAGGCCGCAACATAAAGGTTTTCGGCACCATGATCCCCGCGCATCCTGGATGGAACACCATACACCCGAGCACCATCGAGGAATAGCTCCAAGACAGTGTCAGCTGTATTGTTGTTACTCGCACGCAGGCCAGTGATAAGACGGGAATAGCCATCGATGAAACCATGAATAATGATTCCCCATCGGATTAACCCTATATTTCAAAGCCATAAGAATGATTGAAATGAAGCGAAAACAAAAGATTACCATGCTGGCCATCATGATGCCAGAGCGAGTTGGGACCCAGGACACGATATTCTCGACGACGAATCCGTATACGCTCAAAAATTCGGCACACTGGATCAATCCGGAGGAGTGATTGGCGGACCCTTTCAGTGGGAACACGATGACCGAGACGGCGCAGCATTCCATTGAGCATGCTGAGACCTGCACGCCGATAATGGGTGCGCAAGCGGAAGAAGAAGCATATCCAGGTCATCATCCGAGATTTCAGACACAGGACCAGTAACGAAGTAGTTGGCTGAGATGGAGGAGCCAGATTTTCGATTCCGGGAGGAAACTCGCCAGCAGCTGGGATCGGAAGATCAGGATCCAGAATATCATCGTTATCATCGATATCATTGTTATCATCGATATCATCGATATCGTCAGTGGGAGAACTGTCTGTTTGGAAAGGAGTCGGCTGTGGCTGAGCAATTCCATGTTCGATAAGGGCATTTCGCACAGTGGATCGTCCGACTCCGAGGAACCTACTGATGCCTGCAGTAGATCGCTGGCCATAGGCCCATCGAAGGAAATCGGGATCAATGTAGATACGAGGCCGCCCAGGCCCACCCGAAGAAATAGTCTGTACAAGGACTGGATGCCCATGGTGTGATGCATCAACAGCATCCTGGTATTCCAGTCGGATATCAAGTCGCATCGCAGCCAGACTTGTTTGAATAGTTGCAAACTCTTCCGAGTCAAAAACTGCTTCGTTCTATACGACACATTGGAAACAATTTCACACCAAGATCAACTGCTTACCTCGTTAACAATCTCTGCAAATTCATCGATATCATCCCCGAGTCGAGAAATTACAATTGCATCAGCATTACTTCCAACCAAATCAGTTACTGCAGTCTGGAAGCGTTGGTAGTGGCTTCGGAAAGCATTGAGCAGCACATTCTGGGCAAATGAGCCAAGCTGTGAAACGTCCATCGAGATTGAGGAAGAGTGTGATTTTCCGGATTTGGTTGACACAGCCACCAAAAGTCACTTAACAAATCGCCACATGGCTCTGGATGCCACTTCAGCAGGTAGCTCGCAACCACTGGATTTTTTGTAAACTAATGGAAGTTTCTGAAGAATCCTTTGCCCTCTTTGCAGCAGGCCCTAGCCAAAGAATCAGCTGCCATGTTGTTGTCAAAGAGAGTGGACAGAACGACATCTCTCAGGTCTTTCCGGGGATTTCTTTCCCCTCGGTGTTCCTTGTCGAGCGAAGAGCATCCCTCTGTACCACTGCCTTGGCACTGATCACAGGCCTTCAGCATCACTTCGCCACTCGCGACATACCTGTCGACACAGGGATTTCGGCAATCCTGAATGGATCACACCCTTGTGCTGCGAGGGTTATCGTTGCGACAACCAGAATTCCAGATTTTGACGAGGAGACTTATACAAATATTATGAATGGCTACAGGCCTATTGGTGGCTTGCTGGGCTTTGCATCAATGCTACCTCCAGCTGAGTTCGATGGCACATTGGATGTGCCTGCTGCTATCGGCAGTGGGACTGCATCTAGCTTCTTCGATGTCTGGTCTGCGATGGGTGTTGTCCCAGAGTCGCATTTCATTCTCATATTCCTTATCAAGAACCCCATTCGCTTCCCTTCCATCCTCCTCCCATCTGAATATGATATGCCTTCCTCGTTCGAGGCTAACGACTTCTTTTCTCCCCTCGCCAACCAGAGGGAGCCAGGAGCACCAGGTTTTCTTCACTCTATGTCGACCTCTTCATCGGCTTCGGCCTCTCCCTCCCGGTCCTCTCGGTCCTCGAGTCGACAGTCTCGCAGTCCATCCCCATATCCTTCTCCATCTAGACAGGATAGATCCCAGGACAAAGCGATCACAGAGATATGTTCTGCTGAGATTTTCGACTTCGAGACTTTGCAGGCGAAGGCCAAGTGCACCACGAAAGGTGATCGCTCGTCCTCTCTTGCTTTGCTTGCCCGTCGTTTCTATGCGATGGAGAAGATCATTCTTGGCCTTGGATTGGATCCTGGGAGCTTGAAGTCTTCCCGTTCCTTCACACTCCACAGTGGAAAAAAGGTCGAGCTGACTGTCGGCGAGGTTCTCGACTCGACCTGCTTCATGTGGAAAGGCTCGACTTTCTCCAAAAAGCAATCAAAGTACAAATCGGCCAAGTCTCTCGCTCTTCGGACTTGGAAGGAAGAGAACTCTGGTACCTTCCAATCAATTTTTTTCTTCGTTTTGGCTTATACAAATTAGACGAGGATGCAGAGATGTACGACATCTATCTCGGAATCAAGTTCCTTTGGGCCGAGAATGGGCCCCTCGCCCTACTCGGGGATTTACCTTCGCCAGAGGCCCAAGGCGAAGAGGGTTCTGCAGCGAGGCTCAAGGAGGTAGACCTCAGACATTGCCCGTCACTTTACAACAAATACACCCACTGAATGAAAGGTAGTATTTATTTATTCGGCATTCCTTTTGCTAATGCCACAGTACTAGATTTTCTTGGAACATCAGACGACACAACAATTGCTACTGTAGATATTGCTAACTAAAATACCCTCACTTTGCCCATAGCTTATTTGAATAATGCTTACTGTACTTAAATCACTTCGTTCACATTAGATTATATTTCCCAAACTACTTGGATTACTCGGAGGAATGCAAAGCATCTGCTACGCAATCTTGATATCAACCAGCCCCCTGAAACCCAGGCGGTTGAAGCACCGTAATTGGTGGAGTATGTCGCGAATGTGAACGTGGGGAACGCGACTGCGACCGCGATCGCGACCTTTCTCGGATATTCGGCGCAGTTTGATCTCGACGCGAGCTGCGGCTGCGGCTGTGACTACGTGAGCTGCTGGAGCTAGATGAGTGAGAACGCGAGCGTTGAGAGCGACCCGGATAGGACAGTCAGGTATAAACAAAGGTCCTGTTTGCGACGGCGGTTGATTCACAATCGTGGACGGCTGCTGAGGCTGCTGTTGCTGAGGGAACTGCTGCTTGGGGAATTGCGACAGGTTTCCATCCACAGCGCTCACACCCGCCGCACCCGCAGCTGCCTCGGCCCGCAACTCCTTCCCGCCCGGCGCGGGCCTCGCCCTCGCCCACGCCGCCTCCCACTTCTGTTCCCGCTCCGCGCGGCGCTTCACCCTCCTCAGCCTCTCTCGAATCTCACTCAGATTCTCCTTCCCCCACGTCCCCACGGCCGTGCCCCTCTGCCGCTCGTGCTCCTTCTCTCGCTCCCGCGCTCGCGCCTCGGCGCGCAGCTCCCGATCCAGCCTCTTCGCCCACCCCTCGCGCGCCCCGCCCGGCGCCTCGGGGCCCTCCGCTGCCGGGCGCCGGCCGGTGAGCGCCTCAGGCCACGGGTCGGTCATGAAGCGCACCCCCATGCCCGCGTACGCAGGCAGCTGCACAGGCACCACCCGCCCGCGCGCACCCCGCCGCCACCCCCATCCACGAACGCGACCAGCGCGTGCATCTCATACACCCACTCCCGCCCCTCGTCCCGCCCCTCGTCCCGCCCCTCGTTCACGTCGACGGCGTCGTCGTAGCCAGAGCCAGAGCCAGAGCCCACATCTGAGTCAGCCGCGCGCGCAGCGCGGCGAGATGGAGCCCGGGGTGCAAGAACACGCACGCCGTGCACCCACACGCCCTCCAGCATGCCGAACACGCCAAAGTCCGCGCGCACCTGTGCTGTATCCTCCGCAGTCTGCGCCAGGCCTTTGAGAGAGCCGATCTCGGGGACAATCGAATCCAAGCGTCTCGACTTCACGTAGCAATGCGTACAGCTCGTCCAGCCCCTTGTCGGGTCGGTCGCCTGGATCATCCGAGGGAGGCGGCGGCGGTTCATTCAAGGGCGGGCCGCCCGCGGGAGCGGCGCGATCGCTTGCGGCTCTGTTTCCGAACGAGGAAGGAGTTTGCGGAATCAACCCACTCGTTCGCGCGCAGAACACATTTTCGCAGCGATACGAGCTCGGGAATGGGGTAGGTGATGCGCTCGCCCTCAGAATGAAGGGCGCGGAGAGAGCGCAATGGTGGGCGCGCGCTCTCCATCAAAACCTTGGTCAGCTTCGCGTGCCAGCCCGAAGGGATCGCGGCACGCGTGGACACCTCATTCAGGGTCTCGATGAGTTTCTCATCCGAGAAGCGCTTGCGCAGTGTGAGGTGATCGGTCGGGTGTTCGCACAGAAGGTGCGCATGGTCGACGCAAGCGATCGCAGTCTTACAGCCGCAGGTGACCTGGGAGAGGTAGCAGAAGGCTTTGCAGACCGTGCACTGGTATTGGTCCTCAGGGCGGTCTTCTTCCTCAAGGATCTCCGGCATCCCCATGTCCCGTGCAGTCCGACGATCACGCAGCTCGCGTTCCGTCATTTCTTGGAGACTGTTGATTAACCTGGGAGCCGGGTAAGGTTGGGCAATGCATAACATCGGGAACTAGACATACCATAGTGCGGTCTTGATCGACTGAGATTGTTCGGTAATGGTGATGAGCAACTCGTCGTGCGAAAACACCGGAAGCTTCCTATGCTCGCAGTATCGCTGCACACACTCCCGCCCGTACCCAAGCCAATCGGGTAACGCAAAGTTGACTGCTTCGTTGAAGTTGAACTGGTAAAACCATCAGTACGATGCAGCCCTCAGGATTAACAATACTAACTCCGTGATTGAAACCAGCATGATACGACTTCGGGCACGTTATAACGAACTCGCCCGCGCGCTGGTTACACGCATACACATTGACTCCTGCATCGGTCACTCGCTTCGGATTCATAAGGGTAACGAGCTGGAACAAACAAGTCCGGCTGCGCCTGGAAAAGGTCGGGAGCCTCGCACTTGATGGCGGCTTCAAACTTCTCAGCGTCGGACCCCGGGATTCCGTACCACGTCTTAGTTTCACCCCCAGTGCACTTGCGCAAACTGTCAATCTCGGTGAAAGAGAGATAAAATTCGCTTACTGAAGTTGATACTATAGGTGTAGTGGTCCTAAACCAAGTTAGTATACATTTCGATCTACTCAAACGATTGGATGTGTACCTCGTTGTGCCAGCAGAACGTAGAGAAAGTCATTCCAACATAGGTCCACGGTACAGTCATCCCCGAGATATCAGATTTGATGAACCGGAGCAGGGAATCCGAGACAATGGGGATGTTGTTCAGATTCCAGGGGTCCTTGGCGTAAGGATTCAATGGGTGCGTCTCTACCGTGGGCATCGCACTGTGAACCTAGTTCAACACTTTGTTTAAATGCCTCCAAGACATATGTAACGTACCTGCCGTGAGTCGTGGAGTGGACATCGGCGCCGTATTCCACTTCCACGGTTTCGTCCTGCGTGTTGACAAGACGCCAAAACTCGGGTCTCGAGATCGTATTCAGAGACGGTGACATTGCCGATTCGGCTGGACGTCGGGTCGTCGATCTCAGCGCATCGGGATCTTTGACGGGCGGGTGAGATTCAAACCACACGCGGCGGAACTCTGCGTCGCGAGCCTGAAAACTCGAGAGACTGTGTTCGTCGCCTTCGTCGAACCCGTAGTCACCGCTGGTGCCAGAGAGACATGTGTAGCAGAACCACTGCTCCTTCGGAATCGTGTCTAGAGGAGGATCAAGATAAAACATGTGGAAGCCTGCGAAAAGAAACGTCAATGAACGGACAGGAGGGGAAAGAAAAACGGACCGCAATCACATCCGTCACAGAGCAACATCTCTTCACCGCGGTTTTTTCTGTGACAGATCTCACAGCTTTGCTGGAGGGGTGTTGGAGCCATAGAAATATTCGACAGGCCGATTCAACGTACCTCGGTAATTGCTTTCACCTCAGAAGCTTTCATGTCATGGAAAACCGGTGGAGGGATCGGAGACGGAATCAGCGTGCTCGGGCCTGCTATTTTCGAACCTGCTAGAGGTGAGCACCAAAAAAAAAAACTTGAGGGTGGAAAAACGGACCTTGATCATGCGAACCCATTCTCGTACTTCTGCGTGGCCTGGCGGCCTTCGTGCCGTTCGCTTTGTTTTCGCCGTCCTCGGGCGGTTCCGAAAGGGGGCTCGATGTAGATGTTAGAGGGCTGGTCGGGAGGGCTAATGTCCATCAACTTGGCGGATACGGATGCGAGCACGTTTATCGTCGCCGTTTGTACCGTTTGTACCGTTTGTAGCGGTCGCCGCTTTCTTCGGAGGGGAATGCTTCTCCTTAGCCGCATTTTTTAGCCTCGTATTCTTCGAACGAGAGGATGACACGGGTATAGGAGCTCTTCAGCGCGTTGAAAGTCCAGGCGATAAATCCGCAAGCAGCAGACACAAGCGTGTAGCAGGACGGTGCAATTAGGAAAAATTGCGGCGCCCGAGCCCCAGGGGCTGATGACGCTACGAGTCGCCGAACGTTCGCGCCACCCACCGCCCCGGATCATGATGGGATGGGAGGCGCCAGAAATGCAGCGAAGCGTTGTTAGCGCAATCGCGGAGAAATCGCGGCGCTCGCATGTACACGGAGGCATGGATGGTGGGACCGTCGCTGGCGTCGCTTCGACGGCTGCCCCCACCCGGAACAGTGCGCAGTCCATCGACGACGCCACCGCCCGGATCATGCTGGGAAGGATGCAAAGTATAGCAGAATTGAAACGAAAGAGATTGCAACAAAGCTGTTGGGTAGCGTCCGTTGCGGCGTGCGTGGGTACCCCTCTTCGGATCTTGCTTGCTCGCGTGCGCTCCGCTTCCTAGTTCGAGTCCGGGGCTTTGGCGGTGGGATCGGCGCCCCCACAACACAAACGAACGTGCTGTTTCCTGAGTGGCGATGTGGCCGGGTGCGGAGGGAAGAATAGAAGAAACAAGCAAGAATGTTTAAGGAATGTAAGTTAAGAGGTGGAGCAGAGATAACACAGATTAGTAGTACGATACAGTATTGCCGAGACCGTGACCGCGTGCCGTTGTCCGTGACCGCGCTGAGCTGAGCAGTAGGATTAGGGAGCGAAGCCTGAAAGGATAGGGAGCGACAGCCTTGAAGCCGCCTACGACGCGGGGGGTCTTCCGGCGGGCTCTTCTTGGCCCCGCACTGGTCAGCCCGGCGCCGCAGAACTGCGCGATGAAGATCCACAGGAAGACCTGCCCACCACACATCCGTCAGCACCAGCGGACAACACAACACACAGCCCGCGACGCGACTCACCAGCCCGACACCACCATGATCTTCGTATTGCGCCACCACATCTGGCGCCGCACGTTCCGTGCGCCGCGGCGGAACGCCGTCGCCTGCCCGGCCATGACGTCCGTCTTGTCGGCGAACAGCTCGATGCGCTCAGCCGCGCGAGAGGATCTGCTCGACGTTCTTGCACCATGGTGTTCTTCACCTGGTTGAGCTCCGTCTGCGCGCCGCGCGAGCTTCGTCCTCGGGGGGCGCGGGTGTTTGTACGTGTGCGCCTCGGCTGCGACGCGCGCCGCCTCCAGCGCGCGCTCCTGCGCCGCCGCACGCGTGCGGCGCAGGTCCGCCTCGAGCTCACGTTCACGTGCGAGGGCCTTGCGCAGCGCGGCCGCGTACAGCTGCACTTTCGGGTCCCCGTGCTCCTCCTCCTCCGGTACCGCAGCCGCCGCATCCGGCTCTATGGTATGCGGCTCGGGTGCAAACGCGGGGACGCCGGCGCCTGGGACGCGCAGCGCGAGCCAGCGTGTCTGCTCCTCGCACAGCTTCGTGTGGGGGAGGGGGACTGGCGGTGGCTCTCAGGGCGACCGAGGCGAGCGCGCTTTCGGCCCCCAGCTGCGCAGGCTCGACGGCACACGCGCTAGCGGCGTCAGATGCACTGAATGTGCGCGCGGGAACTATGATGTTTTGAATTCGATGCAGTATCACAGCCTATTTCAACTTGAACAAAACAAAAAAATGTGTTCTAAACAGAAAAAAAAAACCCCGTTAGTATGCCAGTGAGGTGAGTTGCTGAGGCGCTATCCGTGGCGCTGGCGTCGCTACCAGAGTCCCTGGTGCGAGTCTTCAAGGTAGCAACGCCCGCTGGAAAACGCCTCGGACAAAGGAAGGAAACGTACCTGCGTCGACACATCCAAAGTTGGGGCTGGTGAGGCGCGATAAAAATCGCCTCGTCACGGGCGCGTGTCCGCCTGTGTGCGTAACTCTTCCATACCCTCACCGACGTACCAGTGCAAAAAGGCACGCTTCGAGTACATGAGGTCGAACTAGTAGTCTATACTGCGAGTCAATTTACCTTCCACACAATCGAAAAAAACGACATACCGAGACGGCCCCAGGCAGCGGAGATGGCAGTGGTGTTGGCAAGCATATCGGCTCCCACTCGCGCGACAGTCCCATCCAGCTTCCAGCTCGTTCTTCGCACATACACATGTCACCGAGTATCATATCCACCTCCACCTCCACGTCAGTGTCGGTGTCGTGTGTGCGAATAGACAGCGCGCGAGAAACGAGACCCATTGAGTATATGGTATCGCGTGAACTGGTCGGCGCCCGCGTCTGGTAAAGAATGGCCCCTGGAATGTCCAGGATCGTGGTATTCACGCACGAGGAGATTGAGCTAATGAGCGAGCTGAACGACGGCTCGATCGAAGATGAAGCTGATGCAGGTGAGCTAGAGCAAGATGAGACTGGAACCGGCGCGGGGTGTTGTACAACGGGCATAGGGGGCAGAGGGAGGATATAGAGGACCGCTGCACCAGGGACTGTCGCAGTAACGGGCTGGATGACCGGGTGCTGTTTGCGTGCGCGTGCGTGCCGACGTGCGAAGCGGCTGAAAGAGCAGTTCAGTGAGCAAACGACTGCAGACGAGAGTAAAGCAACAAACCGTCGCCTCTGCTTCAGTGCATACGCGCTCGCGGTCGGGTCTGCTCCCTCGTTCCGTGGATCCGACGGCCACGACGGGAGTGGAGTCGTTCGACGAGGGTAATTTCAGGGACCGGAGGAGCGGTGATTTGGATGGAAGCGCCGAGGAAGACTGGTGCTACAGGCTCGCCGTGTTTGAGGTCCATGAGGGTCCCTCCTGCGTCTCGTACTTAGCCTTCAGCGTGCGAGTCGCCATGCCAGTGAGAGTGGGAGATGGCCCGAGTTCGATTAGGCGTTCGAAGGCGTACTCGGTGAAGAGACGGTCTTGAGTCTGGATCCAGCGCACCGGGGACGCGAACTGGTAGGCGAGGAGCTCGACGAGGATGATGTAGTGTATAAAGTAAAGAAGCCCAATGCCAGCAAGTTCGTGTTATTGCAGGTAAATCGTCTGGACTTCGCCCACCCCAAACGGCAAATTACAGGCAGGGCATTTCCGTTGTCGTGTCGATATTTCGGGCGTCCACACATGGTTTGCAGAATGCTGGTGGCTGGTTAGCAGAGTGAACGCGAAAAGAGGTGGGTGGGGACTAACTGTGCCCGCATTTGCTTATCACGGTGTCTCGGAAACTCTGCGCCTTTGCATGCGCTGCATTTGAGCACGTTCTGCATGCGGTCGTCAGGAAATTATGAAACAAAGGAACCGGACACACGCACCATGGTCAGCTTGAGCTCTTTCTCCAGCTCCGCTTCTCTCGACGAGCTTGACCCAGCAGCCCTCTCTTGCAACTGAACCGCCTGTCTCTCTATCTGCCTCTTCGATAGCGGACAGCTCCTCGGACAACTTCTGCAGCTCCGCCTTTTTGTCGCTTAGCTCTTTCTCCCGTTCGGTCAAAGAAAGCTTGAACTGCGCGCAGATAAGTCGAAACACGAAAAGAACATCAAAGGCCAACGCACATTCGCCGCTTTACTCGCCTCGGCCTCCTGCAGTTGTTTCTGTTCCCGAACGTCCCTTTTGTAACCAGACAGTTCCATGGCGCGCCGCCTCATACAATCGCTGTACTTGTCCAAGGTCCTTTTCCAGGCTCATCTGCGCGCAGGTTCACCCCTCGGGTTGCGACTCCGAGTAGCGAAACCACTCACCACTTGTTGTGACAGATTACGCTCAGTCTCCACGAGGCGCTCGACAATCTTGCCCTGCTTCTCTTGATTCCGCGACAAGTTCTTGCGCTCGTTCTCGATCGCCTCTTTGTCGCGCAATCGCAGCAAAAAACTTGTTCTCGGATTTCGCTTTCTGTTCAATGATGTTGCATCAGACGCGACGTTGAAATGGGAGCGTTCACGACGCACATCGAGACCGCTCTTGGTAACACGATCCTCCATGTCTTTGAGCTCGAAGACTTTACTCTTCACTTGCCGATCCAGCGCCTCCCACGCAGCTGATAGTTGGTCCAACTCGCTATAGACAGAGGTCTTCTCCTCTGGCGCTGGTCGTCGCTGGCCCAGCGCTCCTGGTCCCATTTCTTGAGAACTTTGTCGAGCCGCGGGGAGGAAGTCTGGTCGTAAATGATTCATGTGACTATAGCATGTGTCGTTTTTAATTTCAGCTTTCTTTTTGCGAATACTTGATGTAGCCAACCACTCGGATGTTGAACCAAGATGTTATTGTTCTACAGTACAGTGGCTACAATTTTTGAAGTTCAAAGGGAAGCGAGCTAGAGTCCCAGGGCTGTAACA
Source organism: Mycena olivaceomarginata (assembly GCA_029378375.1). NCBI lineage: Eukaryota > Fungi > Basidiomycota > Agaricomycetes > Agaricales > Mycenaceae > Mycena > Mycena olivaceomarginata. The sequence goes on along the minus strand of JARKIC010000436.1, from coordinate 121,247 downwards.
TGAAAAAATGCCGGGAAGTGTCGTTCACAAAACGGTTGAAATCGGTGGACAATGTCGTCTTCTCCAACGGCTCCTGGTCCCCAGGGATGTAAAACAGCTGTGTTTCTCGCACCGAAGGAGCGAGGTCTTTGTGCTGTTGGAACATTAGAAGCATGCGATCCACCTGTGTTTTGAATGTCGACGGAGGTTAAGCCTGGCGGAAGGGTTTTCCTCGTCCCGTGGCAACTTTTTATCCTCTGAAAAGGCCTGAGCCACGTATCTGTGCATCGATACTGCCATAGTGACTAGAGCAATCTATAAGTGTACAAACAGTCAGCCGTGTTCAGAATTGATAGACAGTGCCTACATCAGCAGCTTCTGAGTACGTCGATGGGACTTGGGCCTCGGATGGAGACGAGGTCTCAACAGATACAAATGTGTATGCTTGGGACACATGCACATCTAGATCATGGGCCAGCTTCCAGGCCAGCGAAAGCTCCCGAGCCACCTCAGTATCCAACGGCAACGCCTCTTTGTTCTTGATAGAACGATAGCCACTCCCGTTGAGAGCAACAAACAAAACAACAAAAGCTCGCAGGGCCAAGAGGTCAAGCACGCCGTTACGCGTGCAGAGATCTGGCAGGTGGGCACTCATCCTCGCTGTCGGTCGTGGCCTGTTGCCGGTATTCGTGTTGCCATTCTGAAGATCGGTGAAGGCAAGTGCAACAAAGATGAATATGCGTATGAAGAAGCGGCGTGCAGGCTCGTGGTCGGCGTTGGTTGTTGACGACGAGACAACGGAATTGTGGAGTGTCACAAATACGCATTGGCTGATGTTGCTGGCAGGTATACCGTGCCGCCCTAGGCCAATGCAGTCCGTCAAGCTAATGACCAGGTGCGGTGTATAATCGGCATGTATCTAAACACGGTGTAAAAAGACGAAGCAATAATGTAATCAAAACGCACAGTGTGGTATAAGGCGACAAGTGCACCTGCTCAAAAACCCATACATTGGTCATGTCGGTCCATCCGTTGAAGGTATCAAAAGGCCATTCGGGAGCGCATGTTTCCCCTCAAGTCGTTGGCCGGGAGGTCAGTTCTAAGTCGACCCATAAACCAGAGCTTTTCGCCGGTCGCTAGATTGACGACAGTAAACATCACGTCGGCGTGAATCCATGTGACTGTATCCTTGAGCGCGAATATGGACCAGGTCACCTCAGTCCAAGGCATCTCGAAAGAAGGTATATCCTTCAGTTTGTCCAACCACGTACACGCAAATTCGTGTGTTGCTAGGTCACTGTGACAAAAGAAAAAATACAAATTATATCAGCAATTTTGACTCAGTACGGAAAAGCTTCTACATGCCTCCAGCCAGACGGCATGCCAAATGATTTGCTAGGCAGAGTGTTCGACAATAGGTTCAGTCGCTGGGCCTCAGATTCCGACGACTCGCTGTTCTGCATTGTCTCACGACACACGAGGAGGTCCCGGGGGTGTCCAACTTGAAGAGGAGCTGCTTTTCCGTCCTTACGAGCTCCAACATCTGCAGCGAGGTTCAATGAAGATGCAGCGGAAGCATCCATATACAATGTTACTCACCTTGGACAAACGCTAGGCGGTCTAGATGAGTAAAGGCCTCGAAACCTTCCTCATCGAATTCGATCTTTTGGCCGTCATGGCGATATGGGTATCGATGAACAACGAGCACGGCTCTCGTCCTCAGAACCTCCCGCCGTTGTAGTGCTGTCAGTCCGCGCCAAACGTCCTCGTGGACGACGTATATCAGGGATTCTGTATCGGAAGGGATAATGTTGGGCATTAGGGGCACATTCCCATCAGACAGGGTTTTCCCCGACGTGTGTAATCTCCCTGCGTCGGGATGCACATGGAGGGGAACATCCCTATTGTACATATCACATTTCTTGGTCGGCTGAGAATCCCTTATCTTTTCGATGTACTCTGCGCCTCTTGAGCACTGCAATAGCTTCAGTGTGCATCCAGGTCAAGTATCGGATGGCCTAACCGTCATCATAAAAGGCGGGGTACTCGTAAGTGTACGGCGTCGCAACAAGGGGAGCCAGAGGATCGTCGGTGGCTGGTTTGAATTTCCAGAATTCGATTGAAACGGTGTGCTCCTCAGATGCGAGTTTGTGGAGTATATGAGGGTCTATATAATCGGGGCTGGTTTGGTGGAGAGCGCTACGAGTTCGTCTGCATCCCGTGCACTCGGAAATTGCTGTGGTCTGAGATCGCCAACCACGGTACTCGCTCGTAGGGTAGCGCTTGAACTGAGATCTGGAGTCGATGCTGCAGGCACCCGGCCCGCTGGTCGAGCCGAAGTGGAGGGTCTTTGTGTGTCCTCGTTGTCCTCCTCTTCTCCATCAGCAGCCGGCATGGTTTTGAGCACCCGTCTAGTTCGACCCTGCTTAGGCAGCTTAGACGTAGAGGCTGTGGTCTTAGTCGGGACAGCTCGCACTGAAGAGCTAGGCGTGCTCGAGGGTCCCGCAGATTTAGCAGCACGCGGACGCAACCCTTCTTTTCTGGAAGATGAGGCTTGCTGATCCTCGTCGGCCGCGCTGCTGTCATTGTGTCCCATCTTGCGTTTCTTGTGCGGCGGGGGGATTGACAGCTGCCTCAATAGGTGGTGCTACAGCGACTGAACTTTCGATATCTTCTTCCCCGAGTGTTTCCTCGAGTGCAGCCAGCTGGTCGGAAGGGTACTCTGTCCAATGATCAGCACATAAACTCAGACCGATCTAAATGGATTACTTAATCCAAAGCCAGGTGTCGGCATAGGAGCGTCGCCTAGCGCCAAGACCTCTTGCACGATATTGTGTGCAAAGAACTTCTGTAGCAGTTCAAGTTCTGTAATCTCCCTGCGAGAGAGTTGGAATACGAGTCTCCACAGCTCTTGTGTAAGTATTCCCAGAGGATCCGTCAGCGTCAGGAGATGGCAGTTGCCCAGATCCCTCCAGATCTGCACAACACAAGAAGTTAATCGATTGAAAAAGTTCGTAACCAGAAGTGGAGTGGAAAACAATAAGGTTTCAATCTTACCTCCAGTAGCGGCAACCTTGATTTGAAATGTGCTGTCGTATAAGAATAAGGGACAAGTAGAGCTAGTGGCGAATGTGAAACTGCGACAAATGTTGGTGCAGTCATGAGCCCCACATCCGTATTGGCTACCGCGGCTGTCGCTTCGGCAGCCGTGATATGAACACCTTGAATCTTGGCTGTCCTAATGCAAATCTTTGTCAGGGAGATGTGAGTCGCGGACAGTCTGCAACCTACTGCCTCAAATATTCGGAACGCCCAGCCGGGGACAGATCGACATCACCCTGCTCAACTGTTATGACCTCGGGATTAGCGGATCAAACACGAACTCACCAGCATATACAACGCCAACACGAGCGCGACCCGCGACACATTTCGAATAACGGTTTTGAGTGGGTTGGTCACATTCATTCCTTGCCAGAATTCCAGTAGTTCCGTCTTCTTAGTGGCACCAGTTGCCTTCGAAGATGTAGTTAACGTCTTTGAATGTTGTTGGTAAGACGCATAGGCGGCGCGTAGCATCTCCACCCAGTCTGATCTGGTGCAAAAGTGCTGGGACAAGATCAACTCAGCTGAACTGTATTTGTGCACCCAAAAAAATAGATAAGAAACACACATCATTTATCAGGTTTTGCGTGCGGCGAGATGAACGCTCCACTATCGGCGCAGGAGACGGTTGGGACACATGCAGCAAGATATCTGTTATAATCAGAGGCAACATCAAACGGGGTATCCAGACCCGCGTCCGATTGTTCATGGGCATGAGGACTTCCTTTCTTGCGAGGTGTGCGTTTCTCCAGGCCCATTGCTTCACTCCTCGGCGGTCAGGCACATCGTTGACGTCTCCCAAATCAGGGGGTCGGTCAAGCCATTCGTTGGACGTCGAAACTGCTGTCATGAACAGCGCCAATTCGTCTGCCCGCATCTAAGTAGTGGCAATGTCGTGAGCCTTAATCCAGAGACGAAAAGACAGTGGTTACCTTAAAGAAGTTGCCGATAATGGCCGCAGCCGCTTCAGCATCGAAACTATTCCCTCTTGTAGATGAGTGGAGCCAAGAGCCCTCAGCCTGGAATAAATGTTTTTCGGTTTTGGACATGGAGTCGGAAATCAAGCACAGTCACATCACGCTCGTCCTGGGACGAGCGTGATGTGACCTCGGCTTCCTCGCAACTTATCGATACTGCTTTACATTTCCTTTTTCTCCCCGACTGTATGGTCTATATCTATGTTAATGTCTAGTACTATACAGAGAGATCCCCGGATGTACTACTGAACGAATAAATTAAAATTAAAATTAAAAATTGTCCGTGCGACTCCCCGGCCTGGCCTTCCCCGGAATAAACTTGGAATACGCGGGTCTGCGGTGAGGAGGCGCTGCGCAACGGCGGTATGGCCACGCGCGGGCACAGCTGCTGGCACAAGGCAGCGGGGACTTCTTGACGCAGGCGCGAAGGTTGCGTGGTTGGGAGGGAGAAACCACCGACGCAGCGGCACGGCGGAACGGTGCAGGCGTAGCAGCGCACAGTAGGAGGGCGCGGCTGTGCCCCACCGCGGCTGCAGGTCGTCTGCGAAAATCAACAACCTGTTCTCCAGCGGCTTGAATCGCGATCCTTGGGTATTGAGGCTGATAAAGGCACATGCAAACGACCGGTGACTCGTGAGACGGGCACTTTGCAATCAAACAAATGAAGCGACATACCGTGTTTTCTACCTTGGGCAGCAGCTTCTTGTTCCCGATTTCATATATTCTTGACGCCTTCCCAACCCCAACCCACAGTCTTCCTTGGAATCCCAGGAGCGCAAGAGAATCAACATCCGTTTCCGTCTAGGACAAAATGAGGCTAGAGTGGACGGCGGAATAGACAACACATACCTTGTCCTAGAACTCCGATTTTGCCACGCGCACGGCGGAAGTACAAGACCGTGGCATGTATAGAGGAAGGGTGCGGGGTGGAGAAGTGGGCGTGGGTGTGGCACACGGCCTGGTAGAAGATGGGGATGGAGTACGAGAACAGCAGCGAGAACCGCGTGAGGATCAAGTACAGCAGGATCGCCCACACCCAGTGCAACTTGAAGATCGCGGTGGGGGTCATGCGCGCTCGCCGAAGAGGATCTCCCACGCAATGAAGACGCCCGTGAGCACGAACGCGAAGACGAAGCACTGCGAGGGGATGTCAGTCGGTTAGAGCGGGTAGCGGGATAGGACACACAATGATAACAGCCTTGTCACCCCACGGCTTAGAGTTCGGCGAAGCGAGGAGCCCGCAACGCTCCCGCAACGCTCCCCGCCCGCCGCGAACCCCCCATGCGTCCCAATCGGCATCCCACTCTCTTCGAGCTCCGCTTTCACCTGCCGGACCCACACGTACTGTCAAGCCCACGCACCCACGCCTGACATCCTGCAATATTGCAAGCAGGGGAAGGAGGAGATGCGCAACGGACTCCGTGATCGTGTGAAGAGTGGGTGTACTCCTCCTCCCCCTACTTCGCCTGAAAAATGGGAGGCGCGTTGGTGGTGGAGGCAAATTGGAAGGCGAGCCGGTAGACGGGGGCGCAGCAGACGGTAATGGAGGGGGGGATTCGAGAAGTCGGTTGGCGCTCGCCGCTCCCCACGCGCACATCAGACTTCCGACTTCCACCCGCTCTCCGTCGCGAGTGCCCCCCGCGCACGCCGCGGGTTACCTCATCTCATCCGTATGATGCGAGGGATAATCTCCCCACACTCCTGCTGTCACCGACCCAGTCCCAGTCCGGTCCCACCAGCCTACCCTCCCCTGCTCGACCTGACTTGACTCCAGCTCCCCTCGACACGAGCGGAGCACGCACGTGTGTGTGGGAGGAAGCCGAGGTCGAGGCCGGCCGCAGACCGTAACAAAAAGAGAAGGGACTCGCGAGCCGGTGTCTCTCGCCAACCCAGCCCAGTCCCACGAGCGTTCGAGCTCGACTTGGCAATGACGTGAGCCCACGAGCTCGAATTGACGTGAGCGGAGTATAGATAGAAGTGCGGCTCCGTGCGTGTGTGCGTGGGAGGTCGAGAGTGGATAGCGGTCCTGCAGCAGACTCTATTCAAAACTGGAAGAGTTACGGCGCAACTTCACGTACCACGGTGAAGCCCGTCGCAAAAATGAGGACGTCGAAGGTTAGTTTTTCTCCTGTGATATGTTGTTAGGATGAAAACGCCATGAAAATACCGTGATTTACCTTTTTGTTGATTATCCCGTCTTCGCAGATCAACTGTATGCCATCCCAGTTTAACTTCAAATTCGGCCGATGCAAAGCCCCAAGGAAGTTTGTGTCAAATATCATTCGCTTGCATCCGAGACCTAAAATACCGTCAGCGCTGCCTTGATCGGAGGCAGGAAGGCGTGCGTACTATAGGTCGGAACCAGGTCTTTCAGCTGCTCTTTCGGCGTAGTACATACGATGTAGTCCTTTGCAATCTTGGTTGGAGATGAATTGTCATTTCAATCAGTATTCCGCATGAACTGGAGAGAGGAAATGAACCCACGACGGTGTACTTCGTACGGATATATTTATGTGCGAAAACGAACATATACAACATTTCGCTCTGGATAAAACAAACGACGCCAGTATTCTGGGACGGAAAGGGGAAACGTGCACACTCAGAGGTATGGGCGGGGTCTGTAGAGCCTCATCGTTCCTGGGACGTTCCTGAATGCCCACTTCCAAAGCGGGCTGAAGTCGGCACGGATCTAGGTCCAGGAGTCTCAGCATTACGAATTGTAGCACTGAGGCAAACGCACGGGCGCGAAGAACCAGCTTGGGGTTCTACAGAATTCAGTGATTTAGACAGACGGATCCTGCGAGATGACTGGGACAAATTGTGTTCTGAAATTGGAAAACATTTGGCAACAAATTGGGCTATAATTCAATTCACTCACGCGGATGCGCCATTCCCAATCATGGCTACCTTCTTTCCTCGTAGGTCGACGCCGGTATCCCACCGCGCAGAGTGGAACATGTCACCTTTGAAGCTAGAGGCACCGGCAATGTTCGGGAATTTAGGCAGCTCGAGGATGCCGATGGCGGAAATGAGGATTTTCGCAGTGGTGGAGAACCTTTCGCCCGATGCGACGTCCTCGGTTGTAATGTGGTATAACTGCTCCTTCACGTTCCACTCGGCCGAGACGACTAGACGATTGAAAACCGTATTTGGCCGTCAATTTGCGCCAGTATTCTTGTGTGTCGGCTTGTGATCCATGAGTCGAAGGCCAGTCAGGATTTAGGTCCGTTGAGAGCGAGTAGAAGTGAGACGGGCGGACACTGATGAGGAGGGAGCGCGAGGGAGACGTTGGGCGGAGTAGAAACACAATTGAAGTTAGAAATCAAGCGCGGTCACATCACGCTCGTCCCAGGACGAGCGTGATGTGACTTCGGCCTTTCATTTCGTGCAAGTGCCTTCAAACTCATTTATTCTTTTCCCTAGTCTACGTCGAAACTGTCGCTCGCGCCGCCGCTGCCAGACGCAAGCACGGCACTCCAATCGTCTCGGGAGTCCACAGTATCGACACAAGGCCCCTCGCCACGATACAGCGCACCGTCCTCGGCGGTGCCATCAGACTCCAGGAATCTCCCCGCTATAAATGAGCGCGAATATACGAACTCGACGCAAACACGGAGCGCGCGCTTGACCAGAATTGAAGGACCGTACGTTTTGGGATACGCGTCGACGTTGACCTCGATCTGCGGGAAATACTGCATCGCTTGAGGTGTTAGACCGATGCTGACCACCCCCGACACCGCGCTCGGACTGTGGCTCGACGCGCCGGGAGGGGGCAGCAGGATGCCCGGAAAGTATTTGAGGCGGGGGGAGCACGAATTCCACCAGCTGCCCCAAAAAGTCGTACATCGGCGCGCCCTGCAGCTCGACCTTGGCGCCAACAGGCACCCCTGGGCGGATCCACCCGCCCACGCTCTTTTTTCCCGCGCACCAGCTGCACCCCCGTGACGTTATGCCGCCCCATCGCCCGCTCCGTCTCCCCGCTCAGCGTCCGCAGCGCCATGATCAGCCCCAGCAGACTCGCGCGCGACCCGATCGCCGTCTTCTGGAAGCTGTGCAGCACGATCTTCTCGAGCCGCACGACGTTCTGCGGGGGTGTCGGGCGGGGGCGGCTTCTTGCCCAGCTGGGAGCCGCCGATGGGCGGGTTGTGCCGGAAGCGCGCGTACGGGTTGGAGGGGTCGTAGGTGAGGCGGATTTTGCGCTGCTCAGGACGCGGACCGGCCTCGTGGATGTAGGTCATGTACATGGCGTTGTCTGCGAGGGAGGCGTGGTAGTGGGTCTTCGAGCCTGCATGGTGCGAACTCGCGGCCGACGAGGGGGACGTGGGGGATGGGGAGGCGGGTGCGCCAGTTTGCGCCTGAGGGGCTTGGTGATGGCCAGCGGGCGGCCGAAGCGCGTGAAGGAGCGGGCGACGCGCTGCGGAGGGTGCGCCATGAGCAGAAACTGTCTGGGCGTGTTTTGGCACTTTTGATTCGATGCACTCACTGCGCTGGCTGGGTCGGCGCTCCCTCGCCCGCGGGCTCTCGTCCAGCGCCCTCTGCCGCGCCCATGCCGCGCCCGGCAGCTACCACGTCGTCGGCCACGACCCCGACAGCCCCAACGACCCCAACGACCCCATGATCGTCGAGGACTACCGCGGCATGACCGCCGCCGAGATCCTCCGCGAGACCGGCCACGCCCGCACAGACAACAAGCTCCGCCACTTTACCGTCAACTTTGGCCCCCAGCACCCCGCCGCACACGGCGTCCTGCATGATCCTCGAGCTCAACGGCGAGGAGATCCTCCGCACAGACCCCCACATCAGCCTGCTCCACCGCGGCACTGAGAAGCTCATCGAGTACAAGACCTATATCCAGGCACTCCCGTACTTTGACCGCCTGGACTACGTCTCGATGATGACCAACGAGCTGTGCTACTCCCTCGCCGTCGAAAAGCTGCTCAACATCGAGGTCCCCGACCGCGCAAAGTGGATCCGCACGCTGTTCGGCGAGATTACGCGCATCCTCAACCACCTCATGGCCATCCTCACCCACGCGATGGACGTCGGCGCGTTCACGCCGTTCCTGTGGGGCTTCGAGGAGCGCGAGAAGCTCATGGAGTTTTACGAGCGCGTCAGCGGCGCGCGCCTCCACTCGGCGTACATGCGCCCCGGGGGCGTCGCGTTCGACCTCCCCCATGGCCTGTTGGACGACATCTTCAAGTGGGCGACGCAGTTCGCGAGCAGGGTCGACGAGATCGAGGAGGTCGTCAGCAGGAACCGCATCTGGAAGCAGCGCACCGTCGGCGTGGGCGTCGTCAGCGCCGACGACGCGCGCAGCTATGGCTTCAGCGGCGTGATGGTGCGCGGGAGCGGGATTGCGTGGGACTTGCGCAAGGTGCAGGGGTATGACAAGTATGATGAGGTGCGGTTCCCTCTCTCTCGTTGATATATTAGCTGACTGGACTAGGTCGAATTCGACATCCCCGTCGGCAAAAAACGGCGACTGCTACGACCGCTACCTGTGCCGCGTGCAGGAGATGCGCGAGTCGCTCCGCATCGTCAGCCAGTGCCTCAACCTCATCACCCCCGGCGCGATAAAGGTCGACGACCACAAGCTCGTCCCGCCCCCTCGCGCGAGCATGAAGGAGAGCATGGAGAGTTTGATCCATCATTTCAAGGTTTGTGCGGGCGAGGTGTAGAGCGTAAAAAGGGTACTCATGGGATGCAAAGATCTTCAGCGAAGGCTACTCCGTCCCGCCTGGGGAGACATACTCGGCCATCGAGGCGCCCAAGGGCGAGATGGCGGTGTATCTTGTGAGGTGGGTTCATTCTTCGAATACTCTTCCATTTTGAATCCACCCAACTGACGACGATTACACAAACAGCGATGGCTCGAAACCGTCCGTACCGCTGCGCCATCCGCGCACCGGGCTTTGCGCACCTCGCGGGCGCGGACTTTATGATGCGGCATGTGATTTGGTTATTCGTTCTTGGGGGGAGGGGCGAGCGTTGGAGTGTGCGCAGCTTCCGAGTGAGCTTTCGGGTTTGCCTTCGAAGGACTTTTGGTCGAGATTGCGAGGGACGTTTCGAGCGAGGGAGCGTCATTCCGGCCGAGCTGGCTTTCGAAGGGAAGCGTCGTTTCGAGCTCCTCCATCCTTCATGTCTTCTTCTCTTATATCGATACTAATGCGGACCACGATTACAGCACTTCCTCGTTAAATAAACTACATACACATCCCAGTAAAATACAATAATTCCGCAGTGTATTTCGTGCTCTACATGACAAATATACTTGCCCCTGTTTCCATTTGTGGCGAATGTGGTAGATAACATCAGCACCTGACTACTCTTTCATCCCACCTACGATGGTCGATAAACACGATGCAGCAACCAAGAAAGCACAAGCAGAAGGTTTGCATCCATTGCATACCTCATCTGTAATGACATTCTGATGATCTTGCAGCAATCAAACTCCTCAAAGACCCACTCCTTATCGCCCAAATCAAGGCTCTGGAACCCTTTAGTACCGAAGCAGATGCTCTAGTTACCAAATTTTCTGCTGTTCATTCCAAGCTGAATACGGTTGGGCCTGGAATTTTGCCGGCTCTTCTTACCAGCTGATTCTTCCCAGCTCGAGGTTTTGATTGACTTTGCCACCCGGAAAATGGCAGACAGTCCAATTTCAGCAGCTTTCAAAGACCTCAGGCAACGTCTCCAGGTGGCAAAACAGCAGGCTCAAGCTGGGAGCACTCTAGCTTCTCACCGTGAAAAACGGAAATTTGTGAGTTTCGCTTTTGTCTTGTTACACCCACATTGATGGTTGGTCCAGGTCGATATGGTTGGACTAAACAAGCAATACGGGAAGTCTATCCATGATATTCTGGCCAGCCAGCAGGAGGACTCTGTTGGGTCTCCTCATAATCCTCGCATCCTGTGGCGCTACCGCCACCCCGAGACCTCTGTCCCTGTTCGCCACCGCCAAGTTCTCGCAGATGCCAGATCCCGTATCGCTGAAGATGCTATCATCAATGCAGAAAATGGTTATGAGACAGTTGGTGCCGAGTCGGTAATTATTTTGGCTTGTGATGGTATGCCCATATTTTTGCATGCTGTTCCAGCTGGAGCTAACTTTGACCAGAGGCTGGGAACCATATGGTTGATGCAGACGGAGAATATATAATTGAGCTGGTTGCTTTGCAGGGGGTCCTAATACAATCTGAACTGGCTTTGCCAGTGTACACCTGGCTTTCGGGAGTGATTGAAACAGCATCTTCTGAGCGGCGCAATGTCCGTGTAAGTTGTTCGGTCATATGTCCCCGCAGCTTGTATCTGAATTCCCAGCTATAGCCCAACCATCCAGGTGTGATGACCCAGGCAGGATACAATGCCGGTCCCCGTCATGCGCGGATTTTTGGCCTGGCTAAAAGCTATACCAAAGTCCTTGATTCGGCCACAATGGTCCAGCATGACGAAGATGTCATCTCTGCCATGTCTCTGACCTGGAGTGTATGCAGGAGCTTCCTTCCTACGAATCTAATCAGCAAGATCGACGGATACCTGGAAAATGCCAGGATGCCCACTATGGCAACACGGAATGTAGAGCCAGGTGGGATTTATACCTGTTATCTGTTTTAGTCCTGATACCTGTTCTTGAGGGCTGGGCTACCGGTTGACCTTTCAAGGCAAGGAACTCGTATTCCCCAATTTCGAGCGTGGCCCTTCCGAATTCATCATGTCCCAAGATTATTCTGCGTATGTGTACACTGCTGCTAGAGCATATGTTTTTCTGACCTTGTAATTACAGTTCAGCACACAGGGATGACTGCTTTGCCGAGTTTTGCCTGTCATGGACTGTAGACCGCAAGGTGGATCCACCGGAACCAACTCAAGCGGCAGCTGTCCCAGCTATGGCTGGTGTGACCACCCGCCAGCAATCCAGGCATTCGCCACACGCAGTTTCACTTGACCCAGACCCTGTATCTGGCGGTGCTAACTTTGTTGATGTGACACTGAAGGTCAAAGTCGAGATGTCGGTGGGAACTCTTATTGCTTTTCGCCCCAAGAATTTGCATGGCACAACCCGCCTTTGTGGCGCCCACACCCGTGCAGCCACTATATGTTTTGCATCCCGCATCAAAGCAGCCTTTGAAAAAGCACAGCAGGGTCTTTTGGTGGAGTCACATGCAGGGGCAGGCGAAGGTGGTGAGTAGATAAATACAAATGTATGCTTGAAAATGCCTACTCTGGTGGAGTCGCATACAGGGGCAGGCGAAGGTGGTGAGTAGATAAATACAAATGTAGAGTTCTTGTGGTAGTATATCAAAACAGCATTATTCGAGTACAAAATCTCCCAATCTCATAATAAAAATAAAAGCAGCGAGCTTGAAGCAAAACCAGGCTGGTCATATAGGGAGCACATACATAACATTAATTGATTGATTTTTTCGCCATGTCGGGGGATTGAACGGTCACCAGCTCGTTCCCCCATGTCAACCTTTACCAGTGTTAACGCAGGCAATCTAACCATTAGACCATCATGGAATTCAAAGCCATCTTCCCAACTGCAGTGGCACCAAGCTCAGTTATGTTCAGTGACACAAAAGTATCGTCCAAGTTGAACCTAGGGACTGTCACCGTCTGTCACGGCCGACGGACAGTACCAAAGCCGGCTGTCCAGTGGACCATCCGTCGATGGTATGGTGGGGCAGTGTCTCTCACCACGCTCGGCGGGATGGAACAGTGGTGACCATCCTAGCAGTCCCAGGTCTCTACTTTGGTACCATGTTTTCTAGGCTACACCGACAACTGGTAGTCATAATTGGCAGGAGAATAGATAACTTTCGGGAGGGCAGGGAAATACATAAACAGCAAGAAGTATATTTGGTAAGTAGTTACGACTCGGGTCCAAGATTCAATATTTACAAGTATGGCATGTGTAAAGGAACTGTTGAGCAAGGAGTGGCAGACTACTGACGAACCAGGTATCAAAAAAAAACTAGAGTAGCAGTTATCTAAAGTCTCGAATGTCCTCCAATTCCTGCCAAAATTTCGACCAAAAGCCAGTGGTCAATAGCCTGCTGGAGGGTGAAAGGCTCAGTGTCGTTGCCCTCATGATCACGAGCAGGATAAGTACGACTACATAGGTCAACAAGATAGACGAGAGGGATGCGAGCAACCCTGAAGCATGTGCGAAATGAAATCAGCCCGAGTTTCATGTATGAGAGTTGGGCAAGCGATGTATCGTATCCCAGGTCGTCAGGCCCGACAAAGTGGATGACTATATGGTGCTGATCGTCGAACTCGACATGGGGGCTTCCTGTGGTTGCCCAGCAGAGAGCCTTACTGCGAAAGGCAGGTGAGTCGATCTGATCGAAGGAGATGAGTTTGCTCAGTCGGGGGATCGCCTCTTCCAACAGTGCTGGGCAAGGGGCTCCAGAGCCCTGGAGGAACCTATGCAGTAGATCCTCCAGGTCCATTGTGAGAGCAGGACTGCCAGGTTGGGCAATCTCGCCGATAAGAAGGGGCGACATGGGAGCAACGACCAAGTGAGGCTTCAAGGAGTCGAAGTCGTGAATGACAGATGTCCAAGTATGTGATAGGAAAGTGGCAGAGCCACCAGGATGTGAACGAAGGACCTGAGGAGAGGTTAAATTCGCGATTATAAACTGGGGATACACATACCTGCATGAAATCGAAACCATTTGAACATGGCAGCTTGAGGCCAAGGAAGAAAGCTTGAAGTTCGCTGTGCGAAGGTGGCTGCGACCCGATGAGAGCAGTGTAGAGAAGATCGGGGCCAAGAGCCTGGTGCTGGGCCAGATCTCGAGATGCGAGAGAAGCAATCTAGAAAAAAACAATTGCATCAATAGTACTGGGTTCAATGCGAAATCTAACTTACCTGAATATCGTGAAAGATCGCAAAATGCGATTGGAAAGGGGTGATGTCGCCTGTAGGACCAATGCTATCCCAGGTATCAAGCATTGTCTTAAGGTTGGGATGCCACTCCCCCACGAACTCCCGAGTCAACGAGCCTAGCTCGCATTTGTTGGCTGCAAAGTGGATGAGAGAGGGGCTGAGTGGGTCAGGGGCAATCCCATAGATGAGCATAAGGGCTGTGAGACAGCCGAAGACGACAAGGTTTTCTCGGCGATCAGCACTGACATAGGCTGATGTCGCAAGAGACATGGTGGTGACAATTGAGCATCGGTCGTCAAAGCGAGGAAGGAGCCAAGCCCCCTGGTGATCGGTGAACCAGCGAAAGCTAGTATATATCACCTCTCGTTCGACTCCGATGCCACTAGAGAGAATCAACCCATCTGGTTTCAGTCTGCACATATTCGTGAACAAGCAGCCAGATAGGTCTGTGTGTGAACTCACATGCTGAAGTTCCTTTCGGGAGCGAGGATGGGGGCAAAGTTATTGGTCGCAGCAGCAGCTTTGATCTTAGCTATGAGAGCATGTGCAAGCTCGTGGACATCCTGACCAGAAATGGCGAGAATGCTGGCTCTCCCACTTGAGGCTGTTTCAAAGAGGGTTTTCGCAAAGTCGGTAGCCTCAAAGAGGGCCCGATATCGTCCAGGTTCGGGGACCCAGTCACCCGACCAAAGCTGTGAATGGACAGGAATCTGGAACGATACATATAAGTAAAATAGGCTGTGACAATAAATAAACAGCTTACCTGAGATGGCGACGATGAAACCTAAGACGAAGACTGTATTAGGCAACAGTGTTAAGTTACAGATGAAAGGAAAGCCATACCTGGACCTGGGCCGAGGATGGAGCAGCAACAGGGGCATTACGATTCTAAGATATCCAGTCAGAACAAGTATAAAAGAGTTTATGGAACAGCCTACAGTGGGAGGAAGGTTCTGGTTGTTGCTATCATGATCAGAAAGCTGTAGAATAAATAAGGAGCTGTGGCGACAGCGAAAAAGGATGGCATACCAGGACACTGTCCTCCCATGATCTAAGGGCAGATTCAACTTCCAGCTCCTCTTCAGACTCTCCATCGGAGTCGCACTCAGGTGCGACCCAGTGGGAGGTGTCCTCCCCCACCTCGTTTTCGACTGAGAAAAGCGAGTGCATCATAGTAGGAAGGCAGGAATGGCGACGATTCAAGGTGCTTTGGCCAGTGACTGCCCTGCAGGTGATACCCGATTGGGCGACTACTGTAGAAATATGTAAGCAGAAGAAGCAGTTCACAAGTCGCATGGAGTACCAAAGTTCAGGATAAGTCGTCCCTTCCGAATACAGAGCCTGGGCTTGGCGAAAGTTTGAGAGTGCTGCCTTGTAAGGAGGTCACCGATAGTGAGATCACTAATAGCAGGGTGTCGGGTAAGAACAATCAAGCCATCTCTCTGGCGAGGGATGCCTCAATTCGACAGGCCAAGAAGCTGAAGATGAAGAGTTTCATGGGAGCGAAGGTGATGGCGAAGGGAGGATGAGGGCTCTCTGAAGCTCCACTTTCTGGGTGAGAGAGCCATGTCCTGAGTGACCTGCCTAATCACATCGGTGATCTTGGCATTAAGTCCCATGGTATAGACAAAGCGAAGATTATGGTCGTCGAGGAATGCGATTAGAGACTCTGAAAGCCTGAATACCAAATGCAGAGCAGAATTCGGTCGGGGCTGCCAATCGTCGAAGTCAGAAATCAGATGTCGAAGAAAGAGAAAACAAAAGACTTACAGTGGGTAAATATACATGAGTTTCGATATGAACATGTTGGTGGCCAGATGAGTGATCTGTCTCGAGAACTGAAGCAATTGAGGTTTCGGCAGGAGGTAGAGAGGGTGTAGGCTGGGCTGGGCCTCTGCGACGACGACGAGGAGCCAGGGAAGGACCAGGAGGAAAATGGGCTTCGATAGCCTGGTTCCGACTATTGTTGGCCTCAGAGATCTCGGAGCGAGTTGGACGATCAGCAGAGCGAGAACGATTTCCAGAGGCCAACCAAGGCAAGTTAGTGTTTGCTGACATGTCGACAGCCAGAGAAGAGATGCCGAGAAATGGCTGGCTGCCACTGGCCGATGGGAGAACACTTGTGGCAGGATTTGGATGGCCTCGGGCCGAAGGGAGGATGCTAGCAAGGGGCTGGCGATTACTGGTATAAGTGGTGGCTCTCGGGGGAGGGGCAGTATTGGTAAGGGCTGCTCCAAGTTGTGCAGCTGGCTGTGCAGCTGGTGCGACAGAGGCTGGCTGGGAGGCTGGGGCAGTAGAGGCTGCCTGAGAGGCTGGGCCTCCAGGGGCAAATTGCTGGGCCATTGTGCTGAGGAACATGAACATGGTGTTCGGGTCTAGGTTGTTCATGCTATGTGCATGTTAGAAAGCAAAGTTACAAGAAAGATCGGGTACTTGCATTGCGACGAGAGAGAGGAGATAAAGAGTGAGGTAATGAATAGGCAAAAAGACCTATGGTGTATCGGTGAACAGAAGTGATAGGAAGCAGCCGAAAGAGAACTTACAGATACGAGTGCAAGAGCTAGTGTAAACTCGACTAAGCAGTGAACAGGAGGGTGAACAGTCTAAACTTACCTGTGTGGAATGTTGGCTGGGAGAGAAAATGGCTGAGTTGGATGGTCGAGTTGAGCAGTGAAACGAATGGGCAAAGAGAATACTGGGCATGAAGTTGCTCTTTATATAGTCCGACCTGCTATTAGTGATGATTCGACGAAGGATTCCATGGTCGACCATGGTCAACCATGGTTGACCACAGCCAAACCATAGTTGATCATAGCCGAACCATGGTTGATCATAGCCGAACCATGGTTTACCATGGTTAACTATGGTCATCATAGCCGAATCATGGTAGATCATAGCCGAACTATGGTCAACCATGGTTTATTGATGGCTTTTCCAAATTGGGAAATCACGTGATCTGAGCCTCAACCTCCAACCTCAACCTGAGTAAAACTGATATAGACCAGGGCTAATAACCTTAGACCTCAACCTCAATATGCCTATTTTGCTACCTCAGACCCTGGTAATGCACCAAAACCTTGACCTCAAACCTCAAAAAACACTCAAACCTCAGACTTCAACCTTCGACCCCAACCTCATACAGTGTAAAACCTCAGCTCTCGTTCTCTAAAATACTGTCCTCAAACCCTGTTTCTCACCTGCATATTTTTCAACGATAAAAAAGGTCATAGTGGCCAAGGCAGAGGTGCCAGTGGCGAAGGTCGCGGGCGGATATAGAGGCGGCGTTGGCGTACGAGGGGACGACGGAGAGGACATTGGGAGCAAGAGAGATGGGGCGCGTGTGCAAGCGATAGAGATTGCGAGACGGGTGAACAGAACCGAAGCAGACTACGGTGGTCGATGCATCCGTGATCCAGGCAGATTTATTGTCGAAATGAAAAGTGTAATTGTTGGCCTGGCACACGCGGAGGACGGAGAGAAGGTGGACGGACGCATCGGGGACGTACAGCGCGAGTTCCTGCGTGAGTTTGTCCGTGACGATGGTCCCGATGCCCAAGGCGTTGATCGAGCTACCCTGGAACCCTTTGATAGCGTGCGGCGCGATGGGCGTGAAAGTGGTGAAGTCCTCGCGGCAAGGGGATATATGCACGTTTGCCCCGGTGTCCGCGAAAAGCTCGTACGTCCCCGTTTCTGCGTTCAGTGCCATGGGCGTATTCCAGTCGATGGAGACGCGCGGATCTTCCTCGGCGAGCCAAGCCTCCAGCGCGAAGATGGGGTCGGTGTTGGAGGGCATCGCATCGGTGAGGAGTCCATCCGCAGCGTCCACGTAGTGCACGGCGGCGGGCGGAGCGGCAGGAACGGTGGGAGCGGGTGGAGCAGCAGGAGCGGGGCGGCGCGGAAGGAACTAGGTAGTGGTCTGTTCCACCCAGCGTGACGTACGCACGCCCGGCGGTGTCACGTTCGACGTGAGGCGCTTTCGAAGGCCTCGGGGCCGGCTCAGGTATCCCGTTATCCGCGCGGTATTTCGTCTGGGCCTCCTTCACGGTCTTCCCTGCCATACCCCCGCCTGCGGTTGTACAATACGGCCACGTATGCGTTGTCGGCTTGGGGCACGACCTGTTGCTGCAGGTGGTCGCAGTAGAAGCGGCAAACACCTCACCCCCAGTGGACGCGCCGGGTCTGGACTGCCTCACGTCGAGCGTCGCGATGGCCATTGCGAGGTCGAGGTTAGGCTGCGCAAGAAGAGTAGATGCAATGGCACCGTGGTTTGCTTCCAACGCCGAAATGATGCCGCTCAGTAGGAAGAGCTCGGGGTTTGGCGGGCCGCACTGCCAAATCGCCTCGTTACACTGAGTAAGGAGTGTCGTCGTCGCGGCGAAAGTTCCAGGATCCGAGGCGTAGGAAATGTTGGCGAAACACTTTAGGGCGGAGATTTGGCCCGCTGGGCCACGAGCGAGGTGACGGTAACGAAGCGTCGCCCAGATATCCGCTGCGGTTTTGCAGTGGGCGATATGCGTGCGTTCGGTGACCGTCAGCGTGTCGTTCAAGAACGCCCGAACGACCGTATCCGTGTCCAGCCAGGTGCGGTGGTGGGCAGGGTACATCTGGAACGACGGGCAGGGGTTCGGGTCCTCCTCCGTAGATTCCAGAAAACGGGCTGCGCCAGGGATCATACCGAGCTGGTTCGCCACCTTGGTCGAATAGTCCCGCCAGTTGTCGCGCTCGTATGCGAGCTTGTCCTCATCCTTCCAGTTCGCCATGGACAGCGGGAAGACTCTGGGGACAGGGCCTACCGCCGCGACGTGTTCCGACGCCGACGTGGGAATATGGTACATGGGGTTGGTGTGGTACATCGCGGCAGAAGACGGCTGGTGGTAGCTGGGAGGCGCAGGGGCACGAGGATTGACAAAAGGCGCGCGTAGAGGGCGAGGAAGTATATTCGAAGGAGGCGAGAGATGCGGCAGCGGCGGTGCAGGAGGATAAGCGGGGTATTCCTGCAGCGCGTGTGTGTGATGGTGGCCCGGGACCGGCGGCAGGCGCGATGGGCGAGGGGGAACCGCAGGGTGAGGGCGAGGGACGCACAAGTCAGGCGTAGCAGGGAGTGGTCGACCCGCTGTGTTGGACTGGGAGCCATTCAGCATCTGCTGGGACCAGGGATTGAAGGGGTTCGAGGCGGACGAATACATGGACGGGTACATGTTGTGGTGTCGCAAGAAAAGTCGTGCGCGCGCGGCGCGGTGTCGTGAAGGCAAAAGAAAAAGTTGGCTCGCTCGCCAAGATCGTCGAACGCGGACAGGGTTCCAAAAAAGCTCGTCGTTGGGTGTGAAAACGACGAGTCAAATGCCCATAACCAGTTGCAAGACCTGTACACTAGTGTGAGTAGATGTAACCTCACAGTGACGTCTTGATAGAACGCGAGTGTATTCACCTGTACACTAGTGTGAGTAGATGTAACTATTGGTACAGGTAAGTGTGATTCGTATGAACAAGGGAAGGAAAAACGTACCCTCACAGCGACGTCTTGATAGAACGCGAGTGAGGATACGCTGCCGTGTTCGTCACGGTATATGAACACACGTGACATAACACGACGTGATACGGAATTACTCGATTAGTCCATGTTGTATAAAAACACCTTCCTACTCACTGAAGCATGCTTACCTCGATTAATAGCGGTAGCTTTTGCTCCATAGCGCCGCATTGACTCCAGAATAAGTAGGTGCAAGTGACAAGAGAAAGCAAAGGGGTAGTGTGAAGGAGTATTGTCGTGTTCCCCCACCTGCCATATTTTGATCTGTGTGAGGTCGTCCACTGTGACTTCGAACTAAAGAAGCCCAAAAAATTGAGAGCAGGATTGATTTAAGTCCGAGTTCAAACTCACATAAAGCTTGACTCCCCCGCTACACCGATTCCACCTCCCACGCTCGTCTTGATCGTTTGTGGATATATGTGAACCATAGCTGGAAGGAGTGGGCGTAGGCGAACGAGAGGGGCTTTTGGTCTTATCCTGGCCACCGAAATCGAGGTCGTGGAGGCCGGAGCAATGATACTTCCAGCGCAAGACTACCTTGCCCTTTTCCACCGCCTGCTTTCGCAAGTCTATGTCGGGATTGGCGAGATAGTGAGACCAGCGGACAATAAACTTCCTGGCTCTGATATCGTGTTCGCTGTCGCCAGGGTGGTCAAACCACTTGATATCCACAGCCTGACTGAAACTGGCGCGTTTTGTGACATAGTCGTTGAGCTGTGAGACGCAGTGGACACTGAGATTTGTGTGGGATCGATTTCATGCTTGTCAAGATATATGATTGTCTGTTCGCATCAGTCCAAGTACAGATAGCTATCATTTCTTTGATACTTGATGTACCTATATCATCTTCCTGTTGTTGTAGCATAGCCTGAATTCACATCTTATCCTTTTCACCCATCGTCTGTGCCCTCTCTGTGCTCCTGCACTCGCACTCGAGTAGCTCCGTGTTCATTATGAGCTCCATTGGCTTCTAGCCACCTTGGCATATTTTCTGATAGGTTATGGGCCCCGAGCCCTAGCCTGAATGCAAGTTACAAGAGTTGCTTGTTTTCAGTCTGCCTGCGGAATCTCACCATCCGCTCATTACTTCTATTGCTCATCCTGATCTACACCACCTTCCTATCCACCTTGACTCTTTGCTGCTCTCCATAGGTCTTCCTCTCGGGCCTCCCCGTCACTACTTGAGACTCTTGTATCCACAGCGTCTATTGGTTCACACGCTGTCTGCACAGACATCTCACAGATCTCACGCTGTCTGTCCACATGACCTGCTCATCCCCGATGACTCTCTGGGACTTCTCTCATGCACAGCCATTATATTCTGGAGCTGTACATATCTTCGATCTCCTTTTGGATCCTCACTATCTGGAGGAAATTTCCTTCTGTGATCCTTCCGTCATCACCAGCACCTTCACTTCGAGGAGGTCGTTATCTGCCTCAATTGTCCTGTAGATCATTTCACGGATCTCCGATGCTGCCACACTCCATTTCATTGTGACTGCATCACATCCCTTAGCACGACAATTCCCACCAGCGAACCGCCACACTCCATTGTCTTCATGCCTCATCCCATCGACTCCACCATTGCACCAGGTGCACTACACTGTTGCATATCTACATTCGACTTTAATTTGGGCATGGACCAATCTCGCTGGTGCTGCTCTCCAGTACTTGACGACTGGCACGCTGCTATGTGTGCAGGATCTGGTTGTTACCAGGTCAAAGCTTATGGGCTTTCACATGTATCGGACATGTGGGGACCAACCACCGCAGGGCTGCGGAAGTATTCAGTTTGTGCTCGCCAACTTCACTGTTGTTGCGCTACTGTACTTTGTCCGTTGGTGACGGAGACTTTAGCCAACTGTGTCAGCTGCAGTATGCGCTGCAATGGTTGTTGTTTTGGCATGACTGCTGTGGTTCTCTCTGTTTTTCCACATGCACCGTTTGGTGGGAGCTCTCGCACCCTCGTTTTTGTGCTTTTCCACACCCTTGGCCCTTTCTTTCACCAGCCTTGAAGCTCAAGAGCTTTCACATACATCAGCACATCTTGGGACCAACTACAGCAGGGGCTGCGGAGGTATTCAGCCTGTTCATCCTCGTCAGCTTCATCATTGCTGTGCAGCTGTTCTTCGGCCTTTGGTGACGGAGACTTTAGCCAACTGTGCCAAGTGCAGTCTGCATTGCAGTGATCGTTGTCCTGGCATGACTGCCTGGGTTCTCATGTCTTTCCAGATGTGCTGTTGGGTGGGAGTTCCAGCACTTCTGTTGATGGCTTCTTTATTACTCTGTCCGCTATGTCTTGGTCTTTGCAAAGGTGGGAGTGTCAAGATATATGATTGTCTGTTCGCATCAGTCCAAGTACAGATAGCTATCATTTCTTTGATACTTGATGTACCTATATCATCTTCCTGTTGTTGTAGCATAGCCTGAATTCACATCTTATCCTTTTCACCCATCGTCTGTGCCCTCTCTGTGCTCCTGCACTCGCACTCGAGTAGCTCCGTGTTCATTACGAGCTCCATTGGCTTCTAGCCACCTTGGCATATTTTCTGATAATGCTTACTCACCTGTTTGTCAAACCATTGAGGACATTCTTCCGTTGGTATCGATCCCATAGATCTCCTCGTCGACGTCTTGATGCTGTCAAGGAATACGGGCAGGTTGTTTGGCTGTCTCCTTTCCGACCTTGAGCCATACGACTGACTAGCAAGGAGAGTGATTCTGGCGGCATCTCCTGTGAGAAGGGTACCACCCGAAGTCGTAACGGTAGTCTCCGGGGCCTCTGGGGACGGTGAAAGACGGTGTACTATGGCATCCCAGGCAGACTTGACGGCCTTTTTACCATGTTCCACGTACTTTCTAGGTGGTCGCCCTTTGGGTCTGGGCTCTCCCTTGTTCTTCTTGCTCTTGCCAGCCATGGATGTGCGTCGCAGGAGGGAGTCACTGTGGTCACGCAGATAGCGCAATTTGCAATTAGATTATATAATAAGACGAGTGATCAAAATGAGGAGCGGTATGACTCCTTTCACCTTCAAGGCACAATCACATATGAAGCTGAGCGGATATTTTTGCTGGGAAAATGTCCTCATCCTTGGTATATCAGCCTGCAAGCTCTATACAGTCGTGAATGTCGTGAGGAAGAGCGGTAAACTTGGGACATTAACAGCTTGCTGGCGGAACCAAAAGGAAAACTTGACGGGACCCAAAAACCCCAGTGGCTGGAGGGTAATCGAAAATCAGGAGGACCCATTGTATGTCGTGTGTGTATGCTGACTCGGCGGGGTTGTAATAACATCACTGATACCTCGGGAACCCTATGAATTAGCCAATTTATTTGTACAGACTGAACACGACTTGATTATACGACACACCTTGTGAATATCCCAATTTGGGTGAGTTTCCTGTCGGCGCGCACACACTTTGCAGCAGAGTGCTCGAGCCACTTGAATAATCTGCGAAAAACATTGTGGCACCACCTGTACAATTTATTTGAAAGGAATTGGAGCACAAATGACAATGATACCGCAAATGCCTGGTTGGTCATGTCTTGATGGCGCAACAAGAGCACCGATAGCACGCGCGGTGTCAAGCAAGCAGCGGAAACGTTTCACAGGTGTCGGAAAGTGGCGGAAACTTACCGCAGTACATCAGCTGAACCACTGACACATCTACGGTCTGAACAGGACCACGGCCGATGACTGTAGTATTATGGTGCATGTCCCTGTCGGGCTCTTAACGGGAAATACGTACACTGAGCAGGTCCTTTGCGCTTGGGCTGCTCAGTTGCGAGAGTGTTGCTGGGACATATCACCTTGATATTACCGGAGCCGGAGAAGGCTGCCTATTTACCTGTTAGAACTTATACCCTAGCCCTGAGAAGAAGAGATGGTATTGGTAGAGATAAAAGACCCAGATTCAAAGAAAAGAGACCCCAAGTTTCCGTTTGTTCGAGACAAGTTCGGAAGGTTCCTCTGTCAAGGGGTTGGCACGTGAGAAATTGATGGTATCATGCCGGTCGGTCGGTCCCCCCGAGAGACCCTTGAAAATTTTTTTTGGAAGAAAGTTTGAAGGGCTTCCTAGGAACTCAAGAAGTGTCCAGAATCACTTACTTGCAAGTTGTTGACCTCGCGCGGCCCCTGTTGAGAGTATAGTCCCGAAAAGGAAATGATTGACAGGTGGCAGTGCTCAGCTCGGCAGGCAAACCAACCATTTGAACCAAAAATCTGGTGTGTTTGGCAATGAGTCGAGTACAGTGAGCTATAAACTGTAGACTGAGACTACATGTAATGAATACACATTCATAAAAGATTCTGTGTGGGATTTCAAGCTCATAATGCTAACATCTTCTCTAGTTATCTACACCAAACATCCCGCAAACAATGTCTGATGTGTCCCACCACTCTGAGAAACATTATGGTGGCTCAAAGCTCATATGTTTGGACTCAAGCCAAGTAAATCACACAAAACAATGGAATTTGTGCCCCGTACGCTAATTGAACCACGTGAGAAATAGCCTTACGGGGAATGATGCCATCACCCGGTGATTGCCGTGGTCGGTCAGTCCCCCTGGCCAAGGCTTAAATACAAAATTCGGCATGATATGCTTAATTATTTTTTTGCCAACCCCTTGTCCTCTGTGCGCATTTGCCTCCGTTGATGTGGTCGGGATCACGTCGAGCATGTGGCCTGTCAAATCACGTAACAACACTGCCACTGTGTCCCACGTCTATCCAAGGGTTGCTTTGTTGAGACGACGTACAAGCATGAATGTCCTCGAAGTATGTGCAGAGAAATATCCTAAGGGATTACATTAAGACAGCATGGACAACTATATTTTCCATAGATATGGGAGGCCTGCACCTACTCTAACAACTCTCCCGCCGGTGTTTCGATGCGCAATGTGCTCATAAGAGGGCATCCAGGCACTTAAATAGTTTTCTACACCCAAGGAAGCCTATATATGTTGATGTGCCAATTTTCGCCCATAGCGGGCCAATTTGGCGTTGGCAGGATGTGTCAAAACAGGCACTATGCACAAGAGAGGTAGTTGCAGAGCAAGGATATATAACACAGGTACGAAGAGAGTACAAGCTCAATGGGGGATAAAAGCTAGTGTAGACGACCGGGTTTAGGTAGATATAGTAGGCGTAACTAGGGATCGGGGATGCGCAGTAAATGCAACGTATAGGAGAGAGTCCAAGGCGACGGCGTGTGACAGGCCATTTCCAACACTCCCACTGGCCTGGCGTGCGCCTACAAGAAGAGATGGGGAAGTAGAAGCAATAATAAAGAGAAATAATATAAAACGTAGCATATGTTCTCCCACTGGTGCGGAAACACCTCAGAACACATATGTGTTGACGTAGGCAGCAGTAGTCGGGGCAGCCGTGGCACCCTCAGCCGCATCGGTGGCAACGAGCGGGCACTCATTCCGATAGTGCCCCAGCTTCCCGCACCGGTAACAGGTGATACGGGACTTGTCGCGGAAGGTGCGCGCGGTCATCGCAGACGTCGACTCGGGGAACGGCACGATGGAAAGATCGGATTCTTGGCGAGCTTCTTCATTCAGCAAGCGGCCAACAACAAAGCCGAGGTCGTCCTTGTCAGCGTGCGAGTCGAGGGCGACAAGGAGCGAGTCGTAGGTGGGGGGTAGAGACATGAGGAGTGTGGCGATGATCTGCGCGTCCGATGGTTTGTCGTTGTAGATACGACCGAGCTTCTCGGCAAGTCCGCGGACCGCTGCAATGTGAGGGCGCATAGTCGAACTCTCCAATGGCTTGCGAATGGAGTAAAACTTCCGCCACATCGCCACCACCCCCGCCCAATCCCGAGCTCTGGTGCGTCTCTTTCAACCTCTCCCACATTCCCACTGGGTCCTCCTCGAAATCGCGGACATGCGCAAACTGCGACGGGTCGAGGCGCGCAATAATCGTGGCAGTCGCGACGTCCCGCTTCGTGACCCAAGCCTTCACGGCCTTGGAGTTCTTGCTGCCGAGCGGACGGAGCTCAGCCCCGCTCGCAACAGCGAGCACTCCGCGCCGACGCAGCTCGGCCCGCAAGTCAAACTCCCAATCATCATACATCATGTCATCCTTCAACTTCATCCCACCCTTCAAGCTCGCAGTGAGGGCGTCCATCGTTACAGTCCAATCAACAGGTGCGTTCAGGTGCACCGACCAAAGACAACTGGCACGTTCAGGTGTGCCGACCAAAGATAACTGGCGCGTTCAGCTGCGCCGGGGCAAAGTCGATTCGTGAGCGGGGCTCGGTGTCGGTGTCGAGAGCAGCAAGAAGAAAGAAGCAGCTAGACAGGGGAGTGGCGCAGGGCGAGGCCCATAACCTGTCAAAACAGGCACTATGCACAAGAGAGGTAGTTGCAGAGCAAGGATATATAACACAGGTACGAAGAGAGTACAAGCGCAATGGGGGATAAAAGCTAGTGTAGACGACCGGGTTTAGGTAGATATAGTAGGCGTAACAAGAGCGCGGTGGGGTGCTTCGCACCCCACCACTTCGGTTGAATATCGGATGATTGATGGCGGAGTTTAAATGGCTTCAGACGGACAGAGAAGCGTAATCTTATAAAGAGGAGGACTAGGGATCGGGGATGCGCAGTAAATGCAACGTATAGGAGAGAGTCCAAGGCGACGGCGTGTGACAGGCCATTTCCAACAGGATGAAGTTGGGACACATCCAACATGTTCCGGGACACATTGGACATCTCCAGGACACAAAAGGGAAGTCGTGGGACATTAATCATTTTTGCTTCCCGATAGGCAATATAATGTTTCGTATAAGCATCTGCTTCGGAATTTGAAGTTTTGAAGGCAATAATGACGTTTATAGCAGCTGTCAGATCGTAATGGTTGTCCAGCATTTTTTTGTTGCCCCTTTCAAGAAAGATTCCTGGCAGTAAAAGTGGAAACATAGCAGCGAAGAGAGTCAGATATTGGTCTGCTTTCAGTTTGCCATGACTCTTTTCCCCAAGATTTATTGGTGGTCGACTAACCCAGGTAGGCAGAGAAATATCTCTGATGCCTTCTCTAATGGCTCGCAATTCTGTATCGGTGAAGTCAAAACTGCGAGGCAGTCGGGGCCGAAAATCGGGTTCCCTATTGTCCATGTCCTCATCATCAATGTCCATTGGTGGAACAGGAGCTTCATTGGGAGCAGGTGATCCTTGAGGAGTAGAATCAGAATCTACAGTGGTCGAGCGTGCTTTTCGACGGCTTCGTTGTAACACAGGAGCTTCATCTGGTGCAGGGGTCCCTTGAGGAGTTGAATCTGAATCTGAATCTGAATCTGAATCTGAATCTGAATCTGGCGGGTGTGTTCTAAGCCACTCCTCGTTTTCGCTCTCCAGCTCACTGACTTCATCGGCAGATTCATCTACACGGCTATCCCGGAAGGCACCGGAATTCAATAGGATCCGTCGCCTATCGGAATCCAATGATTTTCCGCTCGGGCTTCTGTCGTGTGACGACTGGGCGCCAATCAATATACGAATTAGTGGAATCCAGCGGGTCAGAGCTATTATTTCTATGACTGACCCACTGCATTAAACGGCCACTCCCGGACCGCCATTAGAAGAGCGTTGGAGGCTCTTTTACCACCTGCCGGGCCGTGAACTTCATTTGCCAACTCATAACATACCAGCTCGATTCAAAAAAGTCTTTAAATCTGTTTTTAATTCAAAATTCAATCTCTGCTTGATTCATGAATGGGTTTCGTCACGTTGTGCAGGCTTGATCTCGATTAAGTATATACTAGCACTATCAACAACGAGTAAGTTGGACACAAAATCAGACCATGGAACACGATAGAAAACAATTCGAAGTTGTATTGAGGTGAATGCCTTGCCGCAGCGAGAGAAATTCATCCGACAAACGGACGTCAGAAGCGATCGCGAGGCAAAATCGCCAAGTCATTCAAACTCCGCAGGTCCGTGCATTCCACGTGGTCCTGTGTCGTGATGTTGATGTGTTTTTTTTTCTGTCGTCTCCCTCTTCCTTCTTCCCCCTGCTCGCTCCTGGCCTTCTCCTTCAGTCAAGATGCTCAAGACCTCGAAAGCTTGCCGTTCCCGATCGATCGAGCCTGAGCGGGCTCAGAGTCAGCTCCAGGGACATTGGATTGTAAAGCTGGGGTGCGTCTTGTCCTTCATCGCTTTCGCTCCGTCGACACTCATGCTCCCACTCAGATTTCCCTTCTTCTCTCTCTCAAGCGTACTCTGCGCCTGGACAGTGTCACCTCTGTTCAGCGGCCGGCGCGGATGGAGAGCTAGTGCTAGCGATGGGTGATGAGTGTACTGCCCACATGCGCGACCCACTTAGCGTACTACATACTCAATACTACCACTGAATTACCATTTTAACTGACCTACATATTTTCCTAAATAATAATTAACCCGTGTACCGTTAATGGCCATAAAAGAGCGTGAAATTCAAAATATATTGTATTTTCGATCCATTTTGAGCCCTCGTTTGAACTGTAGTCCCCACAGAAGGCACAGAAGGGAGCTGTATTGAATTTCAAGGGTCGAACCAGTGGATTTCAAAGGGGCGTACATTCATTGGAATCCATTGGACGCCCAGTGGATTCCAAAGATCGCCGGAACCATAGAATTCCGGTGCCTTCCGGGATAGCCGTGCATATCAGCTGATGTAACCTCGTCTTTATCATCATCTGATTCTTTTCCTTTTGCCTCTTACGTCCTATACGCCAGAGCTCTCTCAGTGGGTGCTTCAAAACACCTTCGAGCCAATTGTGCATAAACCCTAGAATAATGTGCTTGACTGCATCCCAGTGCTCATCACGATGGAATGGAGTCCATCGCACACCAGATTTCTTTTCGAGCTCCTTTCTTCTTTTTTTTTTTTTGTTTTGGCCTTGAGCCATTTAAATGCTTGCTTACGAACTTCCTCCTTGGTTCGTTTAACCCATGAGTCAATGTCAGTATTTTCTCTTTGGGCCTTGTAGAGCTTGCAGTATGAACACCAGCAAGTAGAAGAATGAGAGAGAAAACCACCAGCTTCTCTGGCACCCCAAGATCTGCAAGAATAGGAACAATCTTTGCTGGAGCGTTTACAACCCTCAGGGTGATAGTGTGTCTCAATTGGTGCAGCACTGGCATCCTCCGTTTCAAGAATGGCCGTAACGATGGGGTCAATCAGACGTGGTACAGCTGTTACTGTAGGCTTGCCTCCAGAGGGAGTGAGACTAGCGATATAGGTATACCGTGGTTGAAAGCATATATGAACAGGCAGATTTAAGCAGTAGAGGATGATAGCGCCTGTAGACATTACTTTGCCTGTCTCAAGACATCAGTTGGGTATGAAAAAGTTACAAGGTAGCAGCTCTCACCTGAAATTTTAAGTGTATATGGATTAAACCAATCAATGTAGAAAGCAAACACCAGATGGTATGGGCTCTTTAGGAATAGCTTTTTCAGCTCAGCCCAAGCAGGACTGTCATGAATGCTGTTCATGTCCGAGCCATTAGCGGGAGGTCGGTTGAATGTGCTAATCAGATGATCCTCTACTTCACGCTGGGATAAAAACCATTCTAGCCAAGATCTAAAGTTCTGGGAATGGTACCATGTTTTGGTAACAAGTTTGACACTATGCCCAAGTCGCTGTTCCCTGTAGAGTGGAGTCCTACATAGGTAAGATTTTGGGGTATCCCTGTTACGACCATGCATCTTCCGATCCGTTTCCGGCCATTTACGGCCTTTCCGGCTACGGCCGTCTTTACGGTTGTTATGGCCAACCAACTTTCCGTTGCTCCGGCTTGTTCCGTTGACGCACAACCTTTGGGGTTTTCGCAATGAAGGTCTTCTGAGCGTTCCCCAAATCAAACATATGACTTATGCAACTATGCTTCTCTCTTATTGTTCTTATTGTCTTTCTCTGTACTTATTGTCTTTTACATACTTCTTTCCGCATTAGACATATCTCCATATTTAGTATAAATACGTATTATGTTCTACTGTATCTTTAGTTGAAAATTAACGTGCTTTGCCTCCGCATCGCTCCGTGGTCTGACTTCTGTCTTCTACGTCTCTGAGCCAACTTAGTTGGTGTACCCGATCCGCTACGTGGTATCACTTCCGGCCTCTCTGTCCTTCCGGCCCTTCCGTCTTTCCGGCCTTCCGTACTTCCGGCCTTTTCCGACACAGATATAACAGTATTTTCAACTCAACCTAATTTGGCTCAATGTCTTACAGCCACCTCGCCAATACCCCCCGACTTTCGGAACCGACGACGCGACTCGCGTCAGTTCAGCAATATCGTTCCGATCGTTGTTCCGGGACAGCTCTCCTACGACAATGTCTCTGGCATCATCTCTTCCCCACAAGATCTTCGCTCTCGCGCGCAGCCTCGTTTTGAGGAATCCCGACCTTTACAGCCGAATGCTCCAACAATGTGGTCTCGCCCACCTCTCGCTCAGGAAGCGCGCGGTGCTGCTCTCCGTCCTCAGCAGTTCAGTTTTTCTCTGACCGGTTCCCATTATCCCGGTCCGGCATATCCTCAGCTGATGGATTTTCGAGAGTACGATCGTCAATCAGGTGGAAGTAGCATGCGATCGCCTACCCCTAATTGCCGACGCGTATCCTACCAACCGGTCACTACGGCAATTGAAGAACTTCCGGAGGTTTACGATCCTACGGATCCTCTTGAACAGCAGCCTGTACCGACTGATTTTCCACCTCGTGAAACGGGCGTGATTTATCCCTACCCTGGACCGCGCGTGGCTACTGCTCCTCCTTTGGAGGCAGTTGATAAGGGTAAAGGTAGAGCTCAAACTCCTGCTCCTGACCCGAACACCCCACAATCCACTTCTCTTCCCACTGGTTCTTTTCCGCCCCCACCTCCTGGGCCTTCCGGCTCACCCGGCGGTGGAGGTGGTGGTTCCGGCGGTGGTGGAGGAGGTGGAGGCCCGCCACCTGGCGATGCGCCTTCGCCTCATCCCTCCATCCCGGCTGGAATTCCTTCCAGTTCCGGTGCTCCGGCTCCGGATCCAGGACTTGGTGGCGGTGGAGGTGGCAGCGGTGGTGGTGGCGGACCATTTGGTCTGGCTCCGCATCCAGGTCCTCCAGGTCCTCCCGGTCCACAAGGGCCCCCCGGCCCTACGCTTCATATTCCGGCTCCGCATAATCCTCAGCTCGACTACGCCGTTCAACAAATGGCTGATGCAATGGCTCTCCTCGCTCGGAATTCTGTCGCCCCTCCTCGCTCCACTCGTACTTCCTCCCGCGCTCTGGATACTTTCGATGGCTCCGACCCATCGAAGTTCGCCACTTTCATGTCGCAGATCTACCTGCACATTGCAGAACGTCCGCAAGACTTTCCGACCGACGACGAGAAAATCTTCTATGTCCGGTCGTATCTTCGCGGAACGGCTCAGCAGTGGTTTCAGCCCAACATCTTCGCTGACGGACAAGCGCCCATTCCATTCTGGGATGGGAATTGGGAGCTCTTCGTTCAAGAGCTTGCGACGAATTTCGGCCTGCACGATCCCTTCGGCGACGCGCGGATTTCATTGGAGACCCTCTCCATGAAACCTGGAGATCGGCTGGCAACTTACCAGCTCGAGTTCGACACCCATGTGGTTATGACTGGGTATAACAAGGCCGCCCTTTTCCGGGCGTTTTACCGCGGCCTTCCAAGCCGCATCAAGGACACCATGGCGCAGAATCAGCTTCCGGTCACTCTTGCCGGACTGAAAGCCCTCGCCTCGCAGCTTGACCAGCGGTATCATCGCCGCAACACTGAGCACGCGAACGAGCGTGCTGCTGCGAATCCGCCTCCGGCCGGAAAATCTTCCGGCGATTCTTCCGGTGCTGCGGCCTCGGGAGGTGGTGGCGGTAGTGGAAAGTCCAAGGGTAAAGGCAAGGGCGGTGGAAAATCCAACGCTCCGCCCAAGACCAATCCTCCGGCCAATACTCCGGCTAATGGCAACGCGGCTCAGGCTTCCGGGTCTAAGCAGGCGAAGCTGTACACTGCCAAGCTCGACTCCACCGGCAAGCTCAAGCCAGAGGAGCGCGAGCGACGCATGAAGAACAACCTCTGCATGTTCTGCGGTGGCGCGGGTCACAAAATGGCTGAATGCCGCAAACGTCCGGCTGGTGCTCAAGGCAAGGCCGCGACTGTTTCTGACCCCGCACCTGCTGCCGCTGATGCTTCTTCCTCCGAGTCAAAAAAATAGGCAGCGGCTCGGATACCTCTGCACCTGGTCCGAGCCGTGTTGACTCCGAGGTGCTTCCAGAGGTTACTCTCAACGTGTCCACTCTTTCCCCTAATGCCTTTTATGTTGATCTCGATGTATCATTACTCTCTGCGGACTATCTCTCGCCTTCCAGCATTCTTTCCGGTTTTCCTACTCCGGACGCGGGCCTAACCCTGCGTCCGTCTTTTGTACAACGAGTTGCCGCGGGATTCAACTCCCGCTTGCGGGCACTCATCGACTCCGGCTCTTCGCACTGTTTTGTGTCTACTAGGGTTTGCGAATCTAATGGGTATTCTCCGTATGCGGTCCCTCTGGTTAAACTCCGGTATCTCGACAGCTCCTCATCTATCATTGACCGACAGCTCCAATTGCTCCCTCGGTTCCCTTCTGGCGATGTCCATTCTATGGAATTCTACGTCACCCGTCTGGATTCTGCATGTGACTTGGTTCTTGGACTAAACTGGCTACGCCGCTACAATCCCGTTGATTGATTGGCGCAACGCCTCACTAAAGTTCAGCCCTGTTTACGGCGAATCTATTGTGTCGACACTCCCGGAAATTATTCCGGATCCTGTTGCGGTCTCTCCGGCTATGGAGATGACGGAACCTCCGGTATCCCCGGCTCTCTTTCCCTCAATACCGCTGACGTCTTCGCTCGAATCCGCTCCTTCTATGGAGATTCCGTTTGAGGCATCTACGCCTCGTCCGTTCACTTCTGCCCCACTTGTGTCAATGGTCAATGCGGCAGCCTTCCACGCGATTATTCGCAATAAAGGCAACCGTCCAGTATACGCTCTGCGCATCTCCGGTCGACGAGACTAACGGCTTTGGCGCTGCGGCCGAGCCGGACTTTGCGAATTTGTCCGGCATTCCGGCCGAGTACCATGACTTTGCCGATGTCTTCTCTGAATCAGAGGCTTACAATCTTCCGCCTCATCGCGAATTCGATCTCAAGATCGAGACTGTCGATGGTGCTGAGCCTCCTGTCGGCCCCATCTATTCCCTTTCCGCAACCGAGCTGACCGCGCTTCGGGAGTTCCTCGACAAGAACCTCAAGGCGGATTTCATCTATCCGTCTCGTTCCTCTCACGGCGCTCCGATTCTCTTCGCGAAGAAGAAAGACAGAAGTCTCCCGGCTTTGCGTCGACTATCGCAGATTGAATCGCATCACGAAGAAGGATCGTTATCCACTTCCTCTGATCGCGGATCTCCTCGACGCTCCAGGAAAGGCGCGCATTTACACCAAACTGGACCTACGCCACGCCTATCACTTGCTCCGTGTCGCCGCTGGCGACGAGTACAAAACCGCTTTCCGTTCCCGTTACGGCTCCTACAATTTCCGGGTCGTTCCGGAAGGTCTCTCCAACGCACCAGCTGCTTTCCAGCGCTTCCTTAACACCCTCTTTGCGGATCTCTTGGACGTTTACGTTGTGGTATACTTGGATGATATCCTCGTGTACTCCGACGATCCGACTAATCATACGGATCACGTCCGCGAGGTGCTTCGCCGCCTACGCGAAGCTGGATTATTCTGCAAGCTATCCAAGTGCGAGTTCAGCGTCACCACTTGCGAGTACCTCGGCTACATTCTGTCGCCCGACGGTTTCCGCATGGCGCCGGACAAAATTTCCGCTATTACGGATTGGCCAGTACCTCGGAAAGTGAAGGACGTTCAGTCCTTCCTTGGTTTTTGTAACTTTTATCAGTGCTTCATTTACAGGCTATTCCGGCATTACCGTTCCACTCACCCGCCTCACTCGTACTGGCAAACGGTGGGATTGGACACCCGCTTGTCAAGCGGCCTTCGACACACTCAAAAGCGCTTTTACGGCTGCTCCGGTACTCCATCACTGGATTCCCAGCTGTCAGATTATGGTTGAGACAGATGCATCTGATTACGCCATTGCGGGCATTCTCTCCATCCTTGGAGACGACGGTGAATTCCATCCCGTCGCTTTCCGGAGCCGCACCCTTACGGCTCCGGAACTCAACTATGACACGCACGATAAGGAACTCCTCGCTATTTTTGATTGCTTTACTCATTGGCGTCATTATCTCAAGGGTGCCCCTCTCACTGTCGACGTTGTCACGGACCACAAGAATCTGGAATACTTGCCTCAACTAAGGTCCTTACCCGTCGGCAAGTATGCTGGTCCGAATACCTTTGCCATTTCAATATGGTAATCCGGTTCCGACCCGGAAAGCTCGGAGGTAAACCCGATGCATTAACTAGACGATGGGATGTCTAACCCTAAAGAGGGGGATATGGCCTTCAGCCAGATCAATCCTCAGAACTTCCGGCCCATTTTCACTTCCGATCAGTTATCCGCATCGCTAAACGCTACCTTCCTCGAGGACGTCTGTCTCCGAGCATCTCTCGTCATGGATGTTGACTCGCTGCACCACGAAATCATTTCCCACTATCCTGACGACCCAGCCGCAGTTTCCGGTATCGCTTCCGCGGACTTCCGGCGCTTCCAGCTCCACGCGCTAGACCATGGATCCAACCGGTCTTCTCCTTCTCAGCAATCGGATCTATGTTCCCCAGGTTTCGGGCGATACACCTGATATACTCCGCGTACATGTCCTGCAAAATAAGCATGATCACATACTCTCCGGCCATTTTGGACAGAACCGCACATTGGCTCTCGTCCGGCGTGAATACGCCTGGCCGGAAATGCGTAGTTTCGTCCGCGACTACTGCAAGTCCTGCACTCACTGCAAGTGCAACAAGGCCCCGCGGCACAAGCCATACGGTCTTCTCCGTCCATTACCGGTTGCTTTACGTCCTTGGCATTCGATATCCATCGACTTCATAGAATTCCTCCCTTATTCCGGCGAGTTCGATTGCATTTGCGTCATTGTTGACCGTGCATCCAAGCAGGTTATCTTATTCCCCTGCGACCGACATATCACCTCTGCCCAACTCGCCCGATTCTTCCTTATTCACGTATTCTCCAAACACGGTGTTCCGTCCCACGTCACTTCCGACCGAGGCACGGAATTCGTTTTCCGCCTTTTTTCCGCGCATTGGGCGAACTTCTCAACATGACCATGCATTTTACGTCCGGCCATCACCCGGAGGCCAACAGACAAACGGAACACATGAATCAAACCCTCGAGCAGTACATCCGCATGTATTGTGCGTTGAAACGGTGCACTTCTTATATGACTAGGAATAGCTAATTGATAGGTATTGCGAACAAACACCCAAAACAACCAACCACAACCAATCTACCTCCAAAGATCTAAGTGCTTCTCTTTGTGAGTTCGGGTCCGGGCCGTAGTATGCGACCAGCAGGTTTGAACAAACACAAGTTTGATTTATAGGCTTCCAACAACACACTCTACAACGTACTAGCAATATGCAACCGCCAACAACAACACTGCTAGGAACCTAGGGATGGTCCGGGGGTGTGTTTATATGGGGTGGATACAAGATGGCTGGACCGCTAGGTCGAGAACACCAGGGCAGAGTATGTAGGTTTGTGAATATCCTCGCTAAGGGCAATCCCAAAGACTACTGAGGCTAACAACAAATGGACTTCAATCCTCAAACGGCAAGACTCTCCTTGACCGCCGACCTATTCCTTAACCAAGAACAGGAACCTTTCCGCTTTTATCGGCACTAGTTCACTACAAGCGTCCAGCTAGCAACCCAACACACTACGACAGAGCTTCCGTCTATATCGGGGTGAAGGCGAAGTAACTGACAAGTTATAGCCAAACTAGAGGTGGGGCACCTAGTCCGTCTTCTACTTTATAGGGCTCGAGGCAACACACAATCCACCTAGCAAGCGATCCAACACACTACGGCAGAGCTTCCGTCTTGTCGGGGTGAAGGCAAAGTCACTAGCGCAAACCGCAGCTGGGTCTCAAAGAGAACACCCTAGTTCGTCTTTATCTTAGCGGGGCTCAAGTCAACACACAATCACCTAGCAAGCGATCCAACACACTACAACAGAGCTTCCGTCTTGTTGGGGTGAAGGCAAAGTCACTAGCACAACTGAAGCTGGGTCTCGAAGAGAACACCCTTATTTTATATGTGGAGGTCTAGGACCAACAACACGAAATCCTCAACTTAGTCACTCGATGTTTCCAGAGTCCACAGTTACTGATTCCAATATAAAGACTACTACAAGTGAAGTTCGGTATCAACCTCCACTAGCAGCCTGAGTCCACTAGCACCAGCTTCGTCCAAAGTCTGGGGCATAATGTTCTTAGACCCTAGTCTGTCCTGCGCTCCCTTTTATACTACTAGGTGTGAGTTACATGTGAAAGCGAGCTGAATAATACAATAAGCAATATTAGATGATAAGAAATACGGTCAGCCAATGAGACGACTGCCGTTTGGTTTTGGGACTGGTTTGGTATATGCCAGGTCAGCCTCGCTGACCGGCTAGTGTTCAACCGTGGGTATATCAGTGGATCCTCAGCCCTCCGTCTATGCCGAGTACCCCTTCCGGACCAACCGGCGATGTAGCCGGTGATCCAGGTCATCTCTACTCTGTCAGAGCGTCGATCTATTACATCTAGGCGACGCAGTGTTGCGACCGACATCAAATGGTCATAGCTCGTTGGTCAGAACGTCGATCCACCCTCAGAACATCGGTACAGGCTGTATGATCGTCCCTAGCTCCGTTCCAATAGCCTGCTTGCTATTCCCCTTCGCCCTAGCTGCCCAGATCGGGCACTAGCCGCGTGCTGCCTCATCTCGTATGTCGTGGTATGTCTTTGTCAAAGCCCTAGCCGGTCGCTAGTAGGGTTATTCCGCCTCGCGCCGTCTAGTCACTTATCTAGAGATTAGATAGTACCACCGGTTACTGCGCCGAGCTTCCTAGCTCTAGGTGTAGTCCCCTAGCTGTACTTCCATCGTAGATATCCGTCTGCTAGACCTTCGCTAGCTCCGTTCCAAGTCATCTCTGGACTACTAGAGTCTCCTAGGTCATGTCTCATGAATGTATAGGCAGTGGTTTAATCCCTGGTTGTTTGTACACTCAGCTAGCAGCTAGCGCGTCACACTAGTGCAGCCTCGCGCTACAGTCAGCAGTTAGGGCTCGCTCTGACTCTCGTTTATTTCACCTAACAAGTGGTCTGCGTACTAGCTGATATGCTAGTAACAACAGAAGTGCTAGATGCTTCCCGTTGTATAAATACTGGTCATAGGAAATCGCAAAATTAGCCCTAGATGCCGTGCATTTATGTTACGCCGTTTCAGCGTATCACCAGGACGACTGGGCTGAACTCCTCCCTCTTGGAGAGTTTGCGCTCAATAACGCTCCTAACGCATCTACCGGCGTGTCTCCGTTCTTTGCGAACAAGGGTTATCACCCACTTCTCACTTTCTCCGATACGACCGTCGTTGGTCCCGATGTCGACAAGGCTCAGGATTATGCGTACGAACTCCAATCTGTCCATGAATACCTCCGAACGCAGCTGACTATTGCTACGGAGCGTTACAAGGAGATTGCGGACAAGAAACGTCTTCCGGACCCTCCGCTTGAGGTCGGGGACCAAGTCTTTGTCTCAACAGAGTTCATCGCAACGACGCGGCCCACGGAAAAGTTCTCCGAGACGCATTTTCGGTCCTTACGAAGTCATCGAGAAAACTTCCAGCTCTTCCTACCGCATCCGGCTTCCTAAAGCCCTCTCGCGCATTCACCCCGTTTTCCACATATCAACGCTTGAACCGCATTTTCCGAATCCGTTCCCAGGCCGCGAACAACCTCCGCCTGGTCCCGTCGAAATTATCGATGGTGATGAACATTTCGAGCTTGCAGCGATCCTCGATTCCAAGATCGACAGGCGTTACCGCCATTGCCCTCTTCGCTACTACGTTGAGTGGTTTGGTTGGTCTAATACCGGTGATCAGTACCAATGGGCCCCTGCATTCGACTTGGACGCGCCAGAACTCTTGGCTGCATTCCACACTCGTTATCCGGAGAAACCCGGTCCGGAATGGGAACGTATTTGAGTTTACAGCT
Source organism: Mycena olivaceomarginata (assembly GCA_029378375.1). Taxonomy (NCBI): domain Eukaryota; kingdom Fungi; phylum Basidiomycota; class Agaricomycetes; order Agaricales; family Mycenaceae; genus Mycena; species Mycena olivaceomarginata. Next base: position 83,555 of record JARKIC010000436.1, on the reverse strand, counting down.
CCGTTCCACTTACAGCCCCTACACCTGGTTTACGGCCTACGGTTCCATTTGCGTACGTGAGCTTGAGTTACGCCCTCACTCCAGTCGCTTTATGGCCTTTCCGGTCGTCTTACGGTTCCGACCCTTTCCGGCTACTTCCGTCTCATCGGCGACTCTACGCGGTTTATTCAAGAAAATGGATTTACAATCTTTCGCAATTATTCGACAATTTACAGCTAATCATACTCCAACTCATAATCAAAGTCCTTGTGCGTGTCCGACTCATCATCCATCACCAAATACCCCTCCACCAATTGGAAGCCGGGTGGACACGGAAACGTGGCCATGAAATCGGCCGACGGGACCATTCCCTCCACCGGCTCCTCCTTCGGCTCCGCAGGCGCGTCGAGCTCGGCTTTCTTCGCCATGAGCTTTTGGATTTCCGCATCGATTGTGGCCTGCTCCTTCGCCTTCTTCTCCGCCTCTTCCCGTGTGATCCGTTCCCTCCGCTCTTTTTTCCGCATCGCTCTGTTCGAGTTCACAAAGGCGGCGCTGGGTATTCACCAGTCCGCGACGCATCTCCTCGAACTGGGAGATTTCCTCCGCAACGATCTCGCCGGTGCGAGAGTCGACTTGGCGACGGCGCGTGGACACTTGGGACACAGGCCGATGCACTTCGGCACCAACCAAGCCCAGCTCCGTCAAGGCCTGCGCCACGCGAGTTGCCTTCTTTTGCGGAAGGCGTGTCCGGCTTTGCGGCCGTAGGCTGCACTTCATGTGCACCTGGTGGCAGGCGTCGCATGCTGTCTTCCCCTCTAGTACGATGCACGGAATTAGGCGCTCCTTGCACCTATCGCATGCTGCAAACGACATCAATAAAGGAAGAAGAGTATAATGTTTCATACGCACCTTCCGAGGAGCCATCCCGCTCCTCGCGATCCATCCGCGGCTTCTTGGGCACCGCTTTCGACTTCCCTTTTCTCTTCCGCTTCTCTCCGACCTTTTCCGGTGCTTCCGGCCCCTCCGATCCTTCTCCAACCTCGCTCTCATCACCGGTTTCCAGCCTCTCATCCGGAACATCATCCGCGTCTGGAGATTCCGCGCGACGCAACAGGTCCACTGCATCGACGTAATCCATGGATTCGAGATTGCCCCCGCTCAAAGCGCTGGCGCAACTCTGCAATTTGGTCGCGACGGGACGTCGCTTCCACCATGTCGTCCTGCGCGGTACGCAAGTTCGCGTCCGCTACGGCCACCTCCGCTTCCGCCTCGCCCTCGAGCTCGATGAGATCCCGAAGAAGCTTCAGGAAATCGGGCTCGATGCGCGCGCGCTCCAATGCCTCCAGCGACATCCCTGCGATAATCCCCTCCCGCATCTCCTCGATTTCCGACATCAGGCGCTCAGTACGCTCCTCGTTCGTGTCCATTGAGGACTCGCGGCTGATGCGGTTGTTGCGCAATTGTTGTGAATGTTGCGATTGTTGCGACATGGTGGATGGAGGAAGAGAAGAAGTTTTTTTATCAACATCCCACGATCACATGACTTATGATGAACTTCACAGTTCCTCACGACCTCTTCTGTTATGTTACGTCACCTTTCCGACTTCCCGTGTTCAGCATCGTATTCCTCTTGTTCTTTGTTCCTTGGGGGCAAGGAACCCTAAGAGGGGGATACTGTTACAACCATGCATCTTCCGATCCGTTTCCGGCCGTTTCTGGCCTTTCCGGCTACGGCTGTCTTTACGGTCGTTACGGCCAACCAACTTTCCATTGCTCCGGCTTGTTCCGTTGACGCACAACCTTTGGGGTTTTCGCAATGAAGGTCTTCTGAGTGTTCCCCAAATCAAACATATGACTTATGCAACTATGCTTCTCTCTTATTGTTCTTATTGTCTTTCTCTGTACTTATTGTCTTTTACATACTTCTTTCCGCATTAGACATATCTCCGTATTTAGTATAAATACGTATTATGTTCTACTGTATCTTTAGTTGAAAATTAACGTGCTTTGCCTCCGCATCGCTCCGTGGTCTGACTTCTGTCTTCTACGTCTCTGAGCCAACTTAGTTGGTGTACCCGATCCGCTACGTGGTATCACTTCCAGGCCTCTCCGTCCTTCCGGCCCTTCCGTCTTTCCGGCCTTCCGTACTTCCAGCCTTTTCCGACACGGATATAACAATCCCTATGATCACAAATATTTGGCATAACTTGCACGTCGTACAAGGTAAAGCATTTAGGGCAGCAAGGGGTGCGTATGAGCTTTGGCTCATTGTTCTCGAAATGCCTGTTAAATGCTGTACGGTTGTCCTGTGGAAGATGGATCTCTGGAAGCTTTATCTTTCTGTCTAGCTGAGTGTCCAAGGCTGTCTGTTCAAGACCTAATAGAGTGCTGAGAATGAACTGTAGAGCCTTCAAGACCATGTTTGCTGTATCGCGGCTCAAGCCATGCTTGAGATGGAGCCAGATAACAAGAATACTAGAGAGCTGCTCGATTGACGAAAAAATCCAGGGGGAGTTCTAGGTGCAGTGTAAGTTTGCAAAGGGTGGGGCTGCAAATTCCAATGTGACATACCCAGCGGTGGAGGTTTCTTAGGGTTGGATGGCGATGGGTTCTCCTCTGCAAGCCAGTTATTGTGTGAATGGTGGTGCTGCAGATTCCAATGTGACATACTCAGAGGTAAAGGTTTCGTTGGGTTGGATGATGATGCTGCTGCATGCCGGTTCCGAGTACTGTAGGAGACCCACTGGCCATCTACAAACTCTTCCCGCCCTGTCTGAGCCTTCTTGGAAAGGCATTCTGCACACCTGCAGATAACTCTGTTTTGCGGTGGTTTGAAATCCCCAGTATTGGGATCCATTGGAATGGAATTGTCAGAGGTGGGGGATCAGGAGAAGAATCGGATGGGCGGTTCACCATCTCATTTATTTCACCGGGATATCAATCAAAGTGGAGATATCAATGATCCCTCGGAAGGAACTTCAAGGAAGCATGTATAACCGCATGGATAGAAGACTGATGACTCACTTCCAACAGATGATCAACCCTCAAAGCGGCTCTCGCCTAGACTCGTTTCAGCCTCTATAGTATGGACTGCACGATTTCCTGAAGATAGTCGTTCAGGATCACTTATACTATATAGGCTGGAGTTTACGAGTACAAGCGAATACGAACCGCCTCGAAGTTTGAAAATTTGAGTCAGATGATACACTGAGATATCAGCGATCTACGCGCAGGAAGTCGCTGGGCCTGGGGGCATTTTGGAGATTTGGTGATGCAAGACAACGGCCACCGATCACACCGGTGTGATCGGAGTCACGTGAGAGCTGGACACTTCTTCTCAAGTCCACCACCTTGGTGTGGGCAGTGTCGGCCATGGGCTGCACGCCATGCTAGCATGGAAGCGCCCGGGGCTTGAAGCATACTAGGATGGACGGGAAGATGCGCCGAGGTACTTGAGTGGGCGTGGACGGAGGGCGCTTGGTGTGTCCATGCGTGGGAGTTGATGTCGAGTAAGGCTGTGGATCACTTCTTCTCTACCACGACCGTCGCCGCTCCCCCCTCCCCTCCCCCCTCCCCTCGCTCCCCTCCCCCTCGCTCCCCTCCCTCCCCTCGCTCCCCTCGCTCCCTCCCTCCCCTCCCCATGCAATTCATTCCCCTTCTTTACCCCAGGTCCTCCCAGACCTGAGGTCGATGCAGGTCATTCCAGACTAGTGTTTTTGTTTTATTAGTGCACCCTCTCCCAGGCGCGCTGCGCTGTCCCTTCCAGGGCGCGATGTTTAGACCGCCCACCCCAGGGCGCGTCGGCCAGTCTTCTCCCAGACTGGCGTTGAAGTTCCAATCTTACCTCATTCCTTGTACTATACTGCGTATTTCTGTCCTATATTGGCCCATCCCATTTCGTTCAAGCGGTGGGTCCCCTCAAGCTCGCCCGCAGCATCCAGTAGGTCGCCAACGACCACCAGGTACGCCTCGCTCTTCCCTGCTCTTCCCTTTCTCAATCTCGTGTTGACAGCTAGACTCGCGATCACTGGCGACTCCTCCGTACGTCGACTCTGTGGTGGTTTTCGTCACGAACCACCGGGCTGACGACATGGCTGGTACGTATGTGCACTCCGCTGCTGTCTTAATGCGTAACTTCCCCAAGCTGATTATTTCTAAGTAGGTTCTCTTCAGCTCGGGCACTCCCCCCCGCACAGGAGGGCTCGGGCTCAGGCTCGGGTGCGGCGGCATATCACCCCTACTACTGATGGTATGCACTGGTATGCTACGGCCCGGTTTTTATTTTTCTATTCGTAGTTATTCGAATGCACCCCACTCAGTTTATAAACCATTCCTAACGCATATGTGATGGGACCTTGGTATTGCATTGGGACACGACAAACGTACTAGTTTACCGTAGCTGGCCATGGACTTTTACATATAATTATTGACTAATTACGCACGTATCATCTTTCCTTTACGTTATGATGTACGAAGCTTGAAGGAGCACCCCAACAGCAGCCCTCTCGAGCGCTGCGTCTGCGGACTGCGCACTCGCAGGCCCCTCTTCAGCAACTGGAAGACTACGAGACCCGCATCACAATGGAGCCCACCGCGAGGGCTTCACGCAGCTGAAGAGGGTATTCGTGTCGACGTCTCTTAAGCGCTCCTCCTCGAGGAGCTGCTGGATCTTCGAATACTCCTTCCTCCCTTAAGTTGAGACGACTACACAGTGCTACGTACTCGATAGCGGTACCCTAGGACCTATGACGACCTCGACAGCGGGCGGGAGAAAACCCCAGCGTCAAGCGCTCATGCTCCGCCGTGCAGCTGCTACCGACGCCGGGGGGCCCGCTCTCCCTTCTCCCCTCCCCACAAAGCAGCTACTGCCAAGTGGCACTTGTGCGAGAAGAGGTGAGCGAGGCACCAACCGAGCTGCCTCAGTGCCTGCAGTGTAATCGGAATCACGTGAGAGCTGGACTCTTGCAAATCTTCTCCAGTCCACTCACTTTAGTGTGGGCGGCGTCGCCGCCTGGGCTGCACGCCATGCTAGCATGGAAGCGCCCGGTGCTCGGAGCATACTAGGACGGACGGGAGCGCGAAGATGCGCCGAGGTAATCGGAAGGGTGCTCTGAGGTCAGCCAAGTCCAGATCTAGAGAGACGGTCGACAGGGCCAACCGTCATCAACCGAGCGATGCCAATGCGCTGAAACGGTGCACTTGATATACGACTAGAAATAGCTTAGATTCGTGCTTGCACAAAACAACCACAAAACCACCACTACAACAATCTATTCCTCCAAAGATGTAAGTGCTTCTCTTTGTGAGTTCGGGTCCGGGCCGTAGTATGCGACCAACGGGTTTGGAACAAACACAATTCGACTGCTAGACTTCAACAAAGCTGTTCAACAACACGCTAGCACTACGCAGCTGCCAACAACAATACCGCTAGCACCTGGGATGGGCAGGGGTTTATGGGTTGGATACAAGGTGGCTGGATCGCTAGATCAAGGGCACCAGGGCAGAGTATGTAGGTTTGTGAAAATCCTCGCAATGGGATACCCAAAGACTATTGAGGCTAACAACAAGGGGACTTCAATCCTCAAGCGACAAGGCAGTCCTTAAGCCGCTGACCTATTCCTTAACCAAGAACAGGAACGTTTCCACTTTGTATTGGCAATAGACACTATAAGCGTCCAGCTAGCGACCCAACACACTACGACAGCGCTTCCGTCAATATCGGGGTGAAGGTGAAGTAACTGACAAGTTACAGTCGGTCTAGAGGTGGGGGCACCTAGTCCGTCTTCTTCTTAGTGGGCTCGAGTCAACACACAATCACCTAGCAGGCGATCCAACACACTACGAATATATCGGGGTGAAGGCAAAGCTGCTAGCGCAACTGCTAGCTGGTTCTCGAAGAGAACACCCTTGGTTTTATACGTGAAGACTCCGCGAGCCAACAACTTAGAACCTCAACTTAAGATCTCGACGTGTCCAGAGTCAACAGTATTGATTCCAATAAAGCTACTACTTGTGAAGTGTGTGTACAATCTCCACTAGCAACCTGAGACCACCTGCACCAACTTCGTACAAAGTCGGGGTGTAATAATCTGAAGTTCTAGCCTGCTCTGTGCTCCCTTTATACTACTGAGGTCCATGATACATGTGATAAACAGAATGAATAATATAAATGAGTGAAAATGATGTGATAGATACGACAGCCAATGAAACGACTGCCGTTTGGTTTTATGATGGGTCTATGCCAAGCAGAACAGCCACACTGATCTGCTAGCGTCCATTTATGGGTATCGTGAGTGATCCCTCAGCTTGCCATCAGCTGCTGGAATCGTTATCCTGACGAAGCGGAGTTGAATCCGCCGCCTGGAGTCATCTAGCACGAGTCAGAGCACCGGCTAGCAGTCCGTTTATCTGTTACTGCATATGTGGTGACCCGCGCATCCGCACCAATAGCCTGCTAGCTATTCCTCTACTGTCTACTTTGTCTCTGTTTGTGACTCGCGACCGCGTTGCGACCATCACGTGCTCGCATCTGTGTTTCGGGTCTCGGGTCGATCACTAGAGGGGTTCCGCACACCAGCGCCCTTGCTAGAAGGCTGCTAGCGCATAGTTTACTACCCTTCAGATCCCAGACTCGCCGCTCGCACCTCCAGCTAGCGTGCTCGCAATACCACTCTTCTGTGTCTCGCTTCCTAGGTGCTAGCACCTTGACTGTGTAGGCTTATGGTTATTTCCCCGTGGTTTGTGCCTTCAGACCGTGCTAGCGCGTCACACTAGTCGTATCTGATGCTACAACCGGCAGCTTGGGCTCACTCCAGTTCTCCTTTATATCACCTAGCCAGAGTCCTGAGTGCTAGTAATAGCACTTCAGAAGTGCTAGCGCTTTCCCATTGTATAAATACTGGTCCTAGGAAATCGCAAAATAGCACTAGATGCCGCGCGCTCTTGTTACGGTGTTTCAGCGCGGCAGTTCAAAGAGCGCGCCAGCGCCCTCTGAATCGGCACTGACATCAGGGTCAGCTGCGGGCAAGAAGGCAGCGACCCCAAGAAGCCGAGTTCCACTCGCCCGCCTGGATCCGCAAAGTCGCAGGTGTCGTCATTGGCACAGCGCGCGGGTCCGTCCACACCCACAGCAGCTTCGGCTGCTAGAGGCGTACATGTGCCGCCCGCGCCGCTAGCCCCCTTTGGCACAACGACGCACTGACTACCGTCCCATATGACGGTGCATACCTCACGGCCTGCATCGGTAAGCAATAGACCCTCGCCGGCCTCACCAGGGAGTGTCCCGCTCCCATGTCGGATGCCCCCACCGAGGTCTCGGATCTGGAGCCGAGCTCAGGGGAAACGGGACGTGAGGAGGAGGAAAGCATTTCCGTGGGTCTGGCGCGCTGTCCCGTAGCAGCGCCGCCTCGCTTATCCCAGCATGGGGGAAGGTCAATCAACTCATTCAAGGAGGAGCTGGTGGCCTCCGTGGCGCGACATTGCATCCTCTACGACCCATCGTCCAATACGCAGGAAGATCCGCTGCTGGAGTATGGGGCGATTGGGGGCGAGTTGCCGGGATTCGACCCTACGGTGTCCTTAATCCTGCGCGACGCGCTACTTCACTACGACAGTCCGCATCGTAGCCTCGACTTCGAGCACTTGGGAGCACTAGTGGAGGAGGTTCTGGCGTACGATGCAGCAGCTGCGGGTTTGGTGCCCTCTGCGGGCCCCGAAATGCAGCAGCGCTTCTACTGCCTCAATCTCCGAATTCTGTCGAGAGTTGCGCATGCCGTGGTCGCGCTGCAGCAGTCATGGACGCTCAAGCCCAATTATTAGACTGCGATCTATTCGCCTTCTCCTTCGCAGCGATTACACCCTCTGCGCCGCTCTGATCGATGATGATGCGCGCGTCGAGGCTGTTCGAAAGCCTCGGGGAAGAGCCTCGAGCCTGCTACTACCGCCCGCACGTCTCGGTTCCCACTCTGCGCGACGGGGAGTCTGTGCCGCTTGCCTCACCGCTTCCGGCCGCGGCTCCCACCACGCTGACGAACACTCTGAGTGTCCGATTCGTAGTACAGTCGCCCCCTCGCCTCTCCACGGTTCACGCCTTGCCGGGGTCGGGGCCGATCTCCTACCCTTAGCTCGGTCGCTGCCTATTATTTGGGGGCCATCGGCGATGAGGGTCCCCCTGCGCCCAGCGTCCCAAGCCTTCGTGCCCTTGGACTCTGTTCCAGGCTGCCTCCGATATTCAATCCAGGACGACCTATCAATTCCAAGGTCCGGCTGCCGCGGGCGCCCCTTCAAACAATGGTGAAGGGATTCCTGGACCGGAACCTCCTTACGAGGGTGCGACTCCTCCCGCTTGGATGAGTAGACTACCAGGCAGAAGCGGCGATGGCGCCGGCAATGGTGGCGGAGGAAACGGTGGAGGCGGCGGAGGAGGGGGTGGGTCTGGCCCTCCAGCAGCGACGGGCCCATCTGCGGACGTTCTGGATGCCCTACAATGGCAGCTTGATCCCAAGCTCAACGTCTCTATCGTTCCAGTCTGGGACGGCAAGGACGAGACCATCATCGGCTATGTCATTGATATGGCCTCCCTGGCCGTCCTTAGCCCGTTAATGTTCGTGCAGGTCGCGCAGATGGCACCTATGAAGTTCACGGCGCGCGCCCGAAGTTGGTGGACTCTGTTTCCCCCAAACTCGAGAATGTTGTACTCTCGTGACTGGAGCCACTTGCTGGACGCCAAGCACAATCGCGCTAGCCTCATCGCCTCCCTACCTTCTGGAGAATAAAGTGAACGCGATCCTAGGTAGCTGCTGCCTCCCGCTGGCGCCGCGCTGCAGATGTGTTTCCTTCCCAGATCGGCTAAAGCAGCGGATACCCTGGAGCACGTCGGAGACGAGTCTGAAGAGGATGAGGCAGGGATGGAAGCAGAGAAGACGGCCTTTGCTGCTGACCGGCGCCGGGACAACCGGAGCGAGACCTCCGCAAGGCGCCAGCCATCCAGCGGGAATACTTGAGGCTGCATAAGTTGGCGGAAGTGGCGAGCTTGCTCGTCACCGTTCTCTAAGCGCATTCCTTCTACCATTGGAAATTGCTGCTCGAGAGGCCAACTGGTGGACGCTGACTGAGACTTTCGCTCGGGAAGAAGTGCTACCTGGGGAGAAGCAGTGTACTGAAAGCTTTGAACTGAGAAGAGTGGCACCCGGCGAAAACTGCAAAATCTTAATTGCCCAATTGGGCGATGGCGAGAGTTGATGGGATTAAGGCATACAACTCGGAGTCATCATCTCAATGTCATTGTCTGTGGATTTGCTCTATGGACTCCTGCTACTGGCTTTGCGCTAGTAATATCTACGGGATCCACCGACGAGGTCCTCATGGACGAGCGAATCTCCCTCAAGAACAACTTATCTTCTCAGGATGTCGCTCTCTTCCTCTCTCTCGCATCGTCTGTGGCGTCTGGGTACGTCTCGTCCATACATTGTTTAGGGGGTCACGCTAATCCCATCTAGGTCGCTCCTCCTGAGGCCCCCAAATGTTTGGATCGTCGTCTGGGTGCGGGGAAGAAATTGAGAGCCTTGTAGTTGTGCCTTTCGAAATATAGAGCTCTTTTGTTCGTGTTTATCTTCGTGCATTGATCAAATCGTTACCGCACATCCCGCCGCCCGCTCAAACGGGATTGCAGTTTCTTCCTGCGCTCTCGCCCGCTATACGCAAGTCCTGCTGCTCATCAATTGCCTAGCTGAGGGTTCCCCTCCCGTGTCCCGCGACTCTCCTCCCCGCGTCTGCGGAGCGGCCTGAATGCCCCACGTGCTTCTAGACGTACCTGCGTCGCCGGCACGGCGCGGCGCACCCAAGTCCATGCCCTGCAAAAAATTGCGCTGGATCTTTTTTTTCCCGCTTCGTTGGGCTGGGGGCGCGTCCTCACTCGTTATGACGTGCCCGTCGCGCCACCTCCCGACACCATGACCTTTGAGCCGCTGCCCAAAGCACCAAAAGTCACGCCAGGATGACGGCTCTCCCTCGGCGCCCTACTCCACCCCGAGTGGCGCATGGAGCTGCTGCAGCGCGCACGGCAGGCCGGCCTCAGCCGGATTGGACGGGCAGTGGAGTGAGTGCTGGGGAATGGGAATGGAAACACGGCGGAGGAGGTGCGGGGCACAGCCCGGACCCGGACGCGGCCAGCGACAGTGGCAGTGGCAGCTCGGGCTCAGGGCGCGGCGAGCGGCGGCGCGTGGAGCGAGAAGGAGTGGGAAGGTGGATGGGCGACCTGCGCCTCGAGTTTCCTTGGGCCTCACCTCTTCCTGGATTTTCTCGCACTGTCAGAAATTTTCATTGTCTTTTCCCCTCATCCTGCACTCACTCCCTGCCTTCTTCACGCTGTGTTGCACCCTCCCCCATCTCTGGACACCTCCCTGGACACCCCTCACTCTTCTTGACACTCTTACACCCACCACCAACACCCCAAATGACGCCCAGCGCACAATCAGCCAGATGAGCGCGTATGCTCGCCGCTTGGACGCAGGGACAGCCGGCTGACTAGTTTCAGCCACCTTTTGAAGCTGGCCAAGTTCCTCGTCCGCCGCGCCTTGCGCCCATATGTGAATGAGGGTGCGGGTGTGTGCTACAACGTCGCATGCGCCCAGAACAGTGATATCGACCTTTTCCGCACTGGAAGGCTCACTGGCGCCAAATTTTTGGCCCGAATCAAGTGGAAAGTCGGCCATACGCGCGACTGGCAGCGGCACCAGAGGGAATACGCCAAGTGCGACGTCAAAACAGACTCAGACGCACATCTGGGTGTGCCGCTGGGAGGTCTCCAGGCGGTACTATTGTGGTATGTCGGCTTTTTTCAGTTATTTCACCCACCCGTGCTGACTTGGGGATCCCCAGAACGGTTCGCCCAGCTCCTGCAATTGTGTCACGGCGGCCAGCTCATCGTCGATCGCTGTGTATGCGGAGTTCAGCACCGCGAGTACTTCGAGTTTTCGACAGTCAGCGGCTTCGCGGAGTTCAGCGCGCTCATGACGACTGTTATTACTTGCATGAACGAGCCCCTCGTTCGCATTTTTTATGATCCCCCTTCCATTCCCGATATCTACAACTTGATTCGCAATTCCTAAACGATTACTGTACTTATATTACTCCTCTATCTTGGCTAGCTACTCTACCTACTCCCGCGGCTTCACGGTCATTGCTCTACTTATCCACGTGTCAGTTGACACACCTGTAACTACTATATCCCGTGCATATCTACCTTACGTCCGCCTGTATCTCTTATACATTTTAGGTATCTACTTCCTTCCTTTTTGGTCAAGTGACGAACGCTGCGGTCTCCAGCTACACGTGGGATGTGGAACTGATCGAGGCAGTACGGGGTCGGGCCGCTCGCAGGAGTTGAGGGGAACAAAGCGAGGACGGAATTGGGCTGGTCCAAGGACAAAGCTGCAGTTCGGTACCGATCAAGCCTCCGTGGGATCCCGACAACAACGCCCAACGAACGCGACGAAGACAATGTGTGGGTGGGCTTCGGTGTCGACAAAGGCGACGTGCGGGTGGGGTCCCATGGCGACACAAGGGATCCGTGGGTGGGGTTTGACGCCGACAAAGGCGACCCGCGGGTAGGGTTCAACGTCGACAAAGACACCGCGCATAAAGCGCACCGGGGTCTTTGGTTACGGGGCGTGGGATGGGCGCGTGTCGCGCCACTGTGTGCGAAAGCCGCAGTACAGTACCGATCAAGCCCCCGTGGGATCCCGACAACAACGCCCGACGAACGCAGCGAAGACAATGTGCAGGTGGGCTTCGGTGTTGACAAAGGCGACGTGCGGGTGGGATCCCATGGCGACACAAGGGATCCGCAGGTGGGGCTCGACGCCGACAAAGACGGTCCGCGGGTGGGGTTCGACGTCGACAAAGACACCACACATAAAGCGCGCCGGGGTCTTGGTTACGAGGCGTAGGATGGGCTCATATCGCACCGCTGTGTGCAAAAGCCACAGTCCGGTACCGCCCAAGCCCCCGTGGGATCCCGACAACAACGCCCGACAAACGCGACGAAGACAATGTGCGGGTGGGCTTCGGTGTCGGCAAAGGCAACGTGCGGGTGGGGTCCCATGGCGACACAAGGGATCTGTGGGTGGGGTTTGACGCCGACAAAGGCGACCCACGGGTAGGGTTCGACGTCGACAAAGACACCGCGCATAAAGCGCGCCGGGATCTTGGTTACGAGGTGTGGGATGGGTGCATGTTGCGCTACTGTGTGCGGCCCGCAGTGCGTGGGATGGGTGCATGGGGCGCCGCTGCATGACACCTGCCGTGCATGGGGCGGGGCGCTGCGTAACACCCGCTATGTCAGCGCGCGAGTGCAAGTATGGTGCTGACCTGTCACATGAGCGCGACTCTGCCGCATCCACGTTGTTCCGTCGCGTCTCCCCGCTCAGACGGCATCTGCGGCCGAGCCGCCGCTTGCCATACTAAAATCCTAGCATAGGTAGATATTTACTGGCAAATTATTCGAAACCATATCTTACATTATTGCTAACTAACTACATTCTAAGTGGTCCCTAGTTACCGAGAAGCCTGAATGTGACAAAGCTCTTTGCCGAAAGTCACGCCCACCTGCGAACTACATGCTGTTTGTCACATGCGGGGTGTACATGCACTTGATTTTGCCCCCCGGTGTGATGATCATCTTCTTGACTTTTTCCTCCCATTTTCGCTCCCGCCCCCTCTTCCTCTCACCTCCTTCCACGAAGTCACGTCAAGATGCTAACTCAGCGAGGTCAAGACTCTGTTGTCGTTTAATCCCCATCGGACGACATTCCTGGGTGTCGTATCATCAAGGTGTGTCTTGCGCTTTATCAAGTCCTCCTGGGCCTAACCTTCGTCCCAGTACACCCTTGCTGCCCAGAGGCAAGTCCCAGGGCAGTGCAGCTCACGCTGACCAGTTAGACTTGCTTGAGCACTGGTGGCTTTGCGGCACAACGGTCGTCGGCCAGTGCACCTGTCCGGCACCAGACTTGTGTGCATTTCTTTTTAGGTGTCGTTTACAGTTGCCTTACCGTACAAATCGTCTCTTAGCGTACTCTCATAATATGTATCTCCCTCAATAAAAATATGATTTTTAGCCCCAACCGAACCCCCTGCTCAAAATAAATTCTTTCGGTGCAATCTGGTTCCTCCTGCGCACAATGGCCTGCCCGTAGTATGCCCAGGGCAGACTCATTCAAATTCAAAGGCCAGCCCATTGGAATCCAAAGGGGCGTATATTCTTCGGAATCCATTGGACGCCCAGTGAATTCCAAAGATCTCCGGAACCATAGAATTCCGGTGACATCCGGGATAGCCGTGTACGAAGATACGAGAATAGTGTGACGAGACGTGATGCTCTGTCTAAATTGCTTGAGTCGTATGGTGGAACGATGAAGACAAGTGTAATCCCATTAGAATTCTTGGTCGTTCTCTGCAAAATCCTTGAGGCACTGACCCTGGAATAGAAGCGGCGCAGTGACAAACCTCGCGAAAATAGCGGCAAACCAGTCCGAGACGTCGAAGATCTGTAGGGGACGATAGAACCAACATCTGGCCCAGAGATCTCTCGCCCCCGTGTCGAGACAGGATGCATACTTATTGCGGACACCAGGACATGCTACAGGTATTCAAATTTTATTACATAGTACGGTGGCTGCAACTTGGAATAAATAAGAATATCGGTGGTAAAGATAATCAGTGCACCGAATCTCCACGGGGGCACGGGGAGGCGACGATGTGCTGACGCGAGTGCCAGTGTACGTCCACGCCGGGATGTAGTTGTGCGAGTTGGCGGGGCGCGCAATTAATTACTTATGCAGTACATGTATTTTATGTACGCTGATTCGAAGAATTTATCTACATCTACCATGCCTTCTGCGAAGAGATTGAAATCTCCGGCAAATATCCCCAAGCTTTACAGAACAGAAATATCGGCGTTGAATCAGTTCACTGAGTCATTATTGCTCGAAGTTCAAGATGGCCCCCAGTTCTGTTTCGCTGACAGCTTCCAGCTGTTATCAAAATAGCTGTTGAATAAGGCAATAGCTGCTCGTGTTCTTCTTTAACATAGGTGTTGGCGAGACAAATAGGCTTTCAGAGTAGAAAGTAGGTGTTTGGGGCATCAATAGGCGTTCGCGAACGCCTAATGATACTAATTGTGTCGTGCCTCGTCACAGGCCCTCAAATCCACGAATATTTTCGGGGGTGTCACAGGTCGCCGAGACCGACCACGAACTTGCAAAAGAAGTCACAAAAAACCACAGAAAGAGGAGAAAAATTCAATTTTTTCTCCCCCGCAATGCCTTGACGTTGGATTTGCTACGGCGCTCACATGATTGAGATTTTTGACGTGATCAGGAGCAAATCTGTCCATCCGCCCAATCCGCCTTGTCCTCCCACACTCGCCCACATTGCCTGGATCGAAGTCGGTGCATATTCAGAGAGATAGTTCGTAGGATTAAGGAAAGCTGTGGCTTTGTGCAGCGGCGGAAGGTTGAACTTGATGAGTTTCAACACAGGCATGTTGGTGGGGGGAGAGAAAGCTTTGCTGTCCCTTCCGGGACCTTGAGGAAGTCTGGAAGCCCACTCATGGCGAGGACGGGCGCAAAGAGTTACGGCACCCAATTGATGTTGCACCATTTTTTGATCCAACTTGTCTTAGCGGCACCAGAGATATATCAAGACAGCTCAACAGGACCTATTTTGCATGAGGAATGTAGTCTGTGTGTCTGGGTAATAGTAATGAATCTGATTATTTCCCACGAAAACACGATTTTTTTCTTGTTTCACGCTCCTGAAGGCCGATCCACGAGTATTGAAGTTCGGTTTTTGGTGTCACGGGTCACAGGCGGCACGAATTGAGTGAAATACTACAGTAGTGTAGCATTGAGGATGAATGGTAGGTAAGATAAGAAAGATAAGATATACTGCTGACACTGATTTCTTGCAGGGTTACTACTGACTACCACCGACTGTGTCTTGGGCAAGTGGCTGGCCATCATCTCGCTGTCTGTCGGCGGCTATCATTATGAATGTTTCTAGCGCACTGAATTTTATACATCAGCGCTATGTCAGCGAGGTCATCTGAATGCTCCTTACACTGCTGGTGAATGTCACGTACTCCTTGGGACCAATATGGACCTGGATGATCGAAAAATCAGTTGGATATACAAAGCTTGTGAAAGAAACTCGAAGAAAACCCTGACGGACGTAGAAACTGGACTCACCATCTCGTGGAAATCTATTACGAAGTCAGCCCCAGAGATGGAACTAACTGAACACAAACGACGTACGACTACGGGCTCTTCGGCCATTTGAATCAACGGTGGCAAAGTTGTCGGTGAGAACGTAGGAGGTTAGGCTGCCGAGAGCACCGGACGACACCCCCCCACTGTCCACGGGTGCAGACCTGCCCGACCTTCGGATGTTAAGATTTGCGAGCTAAGGGACGGTGAATCATGCCCCCGCTGATTCGGACACAGAGATACCGCACCATACTGAGCATGTACACCCGCCCAAGCGTGTAAACCATACACACGGGGACTGTCAAGCGTAGATGGGCCCCACGCGAAAACTTTAAATAAACTTGAACGACAGACCATTACTCTCCTCCTTCAAGAAAAACCTAAAATTAGACCCCACATTTCGGTCTTGTAAGTCGATGAAGAACGTTGACAGTGTATTTAACCTACGCAACCAGACCCCCCACCGAAAGCGTGGCCGTAGCTGTCCCGGTCTGGATTGTCAAAGTCACCAGCCGGTCCAGGACACTGTTAGATGTCATGGTCACGATTGTGAGGCATCTCCGCAATCAGCGTCACGATATTCCTCACCTGCGTGTCTCCACCAAATTTGGTCGGGCTTTCCTTAACTGCCAGAGCAGCGTCGCGGCGATGTCGATGTCCACCACGGCTTCTGTCGCCAGCCAGATCCTGGAAAAAAAGGAAGGGAATGAAAGTATGAACAGCAGGGCTTCATAACTATAGCCGCGGTGGGCACGTACAATACCGGAATCGCGACTTTCTCGCGGTCCTTGAATGCGGGGAACAACGCGGTCATGACGCCAACTGCGAATGAGCCTCCGAGCTTTTCACGGCGGACGCTGAGTATGATGCAGTGGGCAAAGAGAGAAACGCCGGCGTACTGTGGCAATGATTAAGAGGGAATTTAACAGGGTAATGAGAATTTTTCTGGTGCTAGACCGATATTCTTGAGAGGCTGGTGGAAAGGGAGTAATAACACCTACATCCACCAGTATCGAACGACTAGAAAGCTCTGGACCAGGATAGCAACCATGGCGCTAGTGAAGAGGTGAAGAGGGACGGTCTGTAATTTTGCAGTTAGTCCACGACTGAGCTTATTGCGACTTGACATACCCAAGGCTGGCCAGTAAGGTACACGGGATCCCCTGCATGGGTAATTGTGTACTATCAAGCCGCTCAGCCTGAGCTTCTGAACCATCGAATTCGAACGCTCACAAGATACACCCAGGCATAATCGCTCACTGTGCAAATAGTGTCGAATAAGAAAGCGAACCATACTAGCGTCTATGAAAATAATAAATAATAAAACAAAGTTCGAGTGAAACTAGGGTCAAGGCATAAGTAAATACCTTCAACTTCCAATCATCGTGCTTGAAGTGTCTAAAGTAATACCTGGCCTGATAAAGTTCGGCCGCATAGAGAAACTAGGCCAAACTTGAGCTCATGTTAGAATACAATCATTAGAGTGCTCACGGAGTTTGCCCAGGTCCCAATGAGAAGTGTCCTGCAAGTCGAAATGAGTTTATCGCACTGGAAAGCTACGAAAACGGAGAGAGTCGTACCCGTTAATGCTATCAAGTCTTCCGCCGCTAGATATCAATAAAAGGGCTTCAGTTACTGTAGTATTACGACCGAGTGTTCAGGTGGCGGGTAACGGACGGTTCTGAACTGAACACTTGGGGTACCAGTGACGTGACGTTTGGATTTCCTGCACTCGAATTGGGCAGAAAACACCAAAATTTTGCGTTCGGCATTCGCCGAACTAGGCAAATTTGTGGAGATTGCCGAGGAATGAACACCTGAAAAAATGAACACTTCAGATGACGGGTTTCATGGTGTGAACACTTGGTCGTAATACTACAGTAATCTCCGCGATCACGTACTGAGTAAAGATGGCGTAGCATCCCACTCCGCCACTTCCGTTGAAGTCGGTGAACATCGAACCGGCATCTCTCAAGCCGGTTTGGGGGTGATTAATTTGAACTGGATATCCAACAAAGCCGTTACACCAGGTAAAGAGATTTGCTGGTGGGAGGACTAAAGAATCAAATGCGGAGTTTAAAGGCGTATATCGAGGAGATGCCTCTTAACACCAGACAGGTCCTCAACATAGAGGGGATGAGAATGAGCTTGGAATGCCTCTGCAGACCAGACTGAATTTCATTATTCCAAACGCTGCCAAAAAAAAAACAAAAGGAGATGCCTCGTATTATACACGATGGACAAGTTTGTGTTCACGCCGCCACTATGCGCATAACTTATTTCCGACCTCACCGATCAGCCGCTCAACAGCCGTTCAAAAGGGAAGCTCTCATTCGGCCCGTTCCGTCTCTTGGCTTTAGGCACCCATCATCCCTCCCCTCATATTATATTCAATTGTCATCACGCTCCACACTTTTCTATTCAGCCCACGCAGGAGCAGATCTGGCACTTGCCGCTATTCAATGTGCATCAGTGTACGAATCCGCTGTCTTCTAAGGGTGCCATGTGAACCGCATCTACTCTCTAGCTGTCAAACTTGCCTAGTCTTTCATGCTATCTCCGCTGCGAGTTTTGCTTCTTTGACAGGGTCTCGGTTCCAATGTGACGGTTTTTCTATAAGAGAGATGCCAATAAGCTCGCGGCAAATTACTTGCTAGCCAAAATCATGACAGGATTCTCTTATCTGTTCACTTCATGCTCAACGGCTCGGGACATGTTTTGACGTTTTATTCTTCGAAACCTGCACATCCACTTTTCTTACGTCCAGTTCCTTTGCCTCGCTATCGCTAGCACCTAACTATTATGTTACCATTTATTTCAAAGGGGTTTATTTACCTCTACAGAGATCCTACCACGAATGTACAGTTCAAGCGGTTCCATTGTGATACCAACGAATATTTTTGACCCATGAAACTAGAACCAATGTGAGATACAAATGCACTCCTCATCCTGGGACAAATCCTGAACAACCAAGCGACTTCCCTTTGCAGCTAAACTCGGAGGTAACCGAACGGAAGACTCTTACCTCAGATATCGTTTCAATGCCACCCAAGTGGCATTCCGTGGCGAGCTTCCGGATGGGCAGACCGCGCGAGATAGTGCGGTATGCTGCTAAATTGCAACGCCGTAATGTCAGGGGCGGGTGATGCACTCGTCAGGATCTGATTGAATTATGGCCTGGACCGTCCGCACAGACCTGAGTGCGGGCACTATCGGCGTGCTCGTTTCCTGGCCCACTGTATCGAGGAAGGGTTGCAGATCGGTCTGGAACCTCTCCACGGCCCGTCTCTATCCGAACAGACGTTGAACATTGGTGACGACTACGATTGCAGCGGCTAGTTATTACTCACAGTAATTCTGTATATCCCGGGTAAATCCTGCTAGAAATCGACCCTAATTTGAACCCTAATCTAAGACCCTGAGTGAGCCTTACAGCTGTTTCCGAAAAGCTTGACCCTGACGGTTTTTTTGTTCTCAACTTTTGATGGAGGGCTAGGATTACTGCTTTGGGCTAGCCGAGCGTAGCCGAGCTGCGCCAAGCCGAGGCCAAAAATGCGAAATAGTCAACTCGACAATCCGAAGGTTTGGTTACCAGGCTTCACACACCAGACATCTTTCTGTAAGTGTTCTAACCACTTCCCTGGCAAGCAGAATATGTTGAGGGCAAGTTTTGAGGTAGGCTGCGCCTGGCAGCGAGAGCATTGCCGACGGCAAGCGCACCACATGACTGTCGGAATCCTGAATCAGGTAATCCTTGTGAGCGAAAAAAAAATGTGAGTGTCAAGCCTTTCGGAAACAGCTGTAATATTGGTTAAGCCCTTTACTGCATTAGGATCACATATTAAGACCCTGAATTGCAATTAACCGTTCTTTAACGATATCCTACGAAACCTGTGCAACATCCCCATATAACCCAGCTGCTTTTTACTTTCTCTCCTCTTCTGGCACAATTATCCCCGTTTGTCGGCAGCAATATCCACGGTATACACATCCCATGACCCACTAATACGCACTGCGCCGTTCCACTTTCGAAATTTCCCGCAGTTGTGCACTGTAGCTCCGTCCGTCTGTACACACCTCTTTCGTCTTCATTGTGCCTTGAAGCCGCTGCGCAACTCTCAAGCTCCCCGGTGCAGCCTCTTTCTCAAATCCGACTTATAGTTGGGTCTGAATCAACTTTTGTCCACCAATTAATTTGCTCGTTTTGCTGTGCTGTATCCCCATGTAACCTTTCTCCTTTTGTCCTTCCTCTGCCCATGCTCTTCAATTAACCTCTTTTGTCGTCGTCTTTCCGATTTTCAACACTGCCTTTTCATTTGCCGTCAAACAGTCGACCCACGCGCAGCTTTTTTCTTGACAGGTCGCAGTCAATCGCAGCCATTGCTTTTGACAGCGCAGCATGATTATATTCATCAGGCCGGGCGGCCACGTATACCTCCGGGCAGAGTCTTCACATATAAAAACGGTGCGAATGAAACCCCTTCATCCACTTTACTCCTTGAATTTATTTTCGCTTTTGGTCTGATCTCTGGATCTGCTGCTGCGGGGGATAGTCCTGTACTTGGGTTCGACTCAAAACTACTTCAAGCCTGGGCATCCACTCGATCATCCTCAAATTTTTATGTCTGCAACTGCTACTGTATCAATGCTCTCAATGCCGCGCCTCGGGCTAGCTGTGTTGAGTCTGTTGCTTCCTCGCCCATGATTGCTTTTCATCTTAGTTCTCAACCTCCTCATCTCATGCCATGCACTTCCAATCCCTCCGCCCAGCAACCCTATTTTGCCGGCTTTCGTCTCAGTCAAGTTTTGCGGTTTTCTCGTGTTTCCGTTGTTCACTCTGGCTGGCAACGATTTATGAACACAATTCACACCTTCCATAATCTTGAATCCTTCCGCTGTTTCTGGCTGGTGCAACTCCAGATGAATCAAATGCAAAATCGAAATGTTTAGCTTTTAAGTTGTCCTCAATTACCGCTCTCGCTATTGCTTCCGCTGGCTTCTCTTGAGCGACCAGCTCTGCTTATTCTTGATTGGCCAGCAGTGGGTAAGTGCTCCTCTTCTGCCGTCCTTGCTGTTACAGTGTACCCCCACTCCTTGAGACAACAACTTGTATTTGCCCCATATCTTGTGATTGTGCGCGTATTTTACCAGACTATTTCAGCATGCAATGTCCGGATGCTTCCTGGCTACAACCCTAACTCAGCTTCAGGGGAATCCGTTGAGAACTGAGTGCGGAATGTACAAATTGATCGTGACGCAAGGAGCGGGGGTCAAAAAACACCGATAAATACAGATTGATGTCGCCTCCCTGAGCTTCTGCACTTCATTTATGACGGTTCTTAGTATGTAGGCAAGTTAATCCACAATAATACATATATTAAAACACTGGTTGGACATCCAGAACAAATGGTATAATATTATAAAGGGTGTCGCAAGGACCGGGGTTGTCTCAAGGAGTGGGGGTACACTGTATATCTCTAAAAACTGCTATGAATTGAATTCTTTGATTCCCCGTGTCGTTTTCCCACATTGTCTTTTTTCGTTTCTAACTGTATAGTATATCGACAATAGATTATTTTCTTGCCATTATTGCCGGAGCGAAGCGGCGGCTGGTCTTGTACTGGTTTCCATAAATGTGAGTTTCGTCCGTCAAGGGCCCTCGCACGTTCCAAATGCGGCAATAACGATTATACGGCTATTGAATCCTCGCAGGGGTGCCGGCGACCACTGACTGTTTCCTGGGCGACTGGCTGTCCGTGATATTTATTTCTGCTGGGTAGCCGTCATCCCGAGGGCCTTTAACACATTACATAGACCTCTGTGAGCGAAGTCATAGGAACACTCCTTACCAAGGACTGATCACCGGAAGATGCCAAGAAACAGCCTAGGGTCTGCTGTCCCGCCAGGCGGGACAATGGGACACATGGTCGTGCAGATACCCAAACCTCTCTGTTCTCGTTTCTTTCTTTCTTTCTTTTTTGTGGTTTTTTTGGCATAACTCCGAAGAGTTGCGGCAAACAATCCCCTCATACTCACGGCACTCACAGGAATAACAGAAATTGCAGGGTTATTTGGGCCTGGGACAATTATTTTGGCCTCCAGGAGTGAAAATCCCGCATAAAGCCTACCAACATTTCGCAGAAACAAACCAATTTCTCCACCTGTGCCTTGCATTCTGACTGCATGTGTATGGTTGGTCGCCTATATATGCAGACGACGTCCAAACATGGTCTGAACCGATATTTGAACCCACTCCCATTCCCTGCCTGCCCCCACATCTCCACCTCGACCGGTGACCGTTCTGTCTACGGGAATAAATAGGCAACCCCGCCATTCCCAGAGTGATGGCAAATCGCTCGGGAGACCGATTGAAACCGATCATGCCGAGCGGCAAACCCTGGCCAATTCAAGGCTGTTTTCGGCAAAATCCAGCCCTTGGACCAACCAATTTTTCGCGGGTGGGCTCCAGGATAGCGTAAGTACATGCTCTCCCTCCTCGTGACTTTCTTTTCTCTCGCGTGCTGACTTGCGCCTCTCTCCCACAGAAAGAAAGCGAGAACCCGGTCCGCGAGCAAATACAGTGGTTGCAAGGTCGGCTGTTTGCTGGCTGCGTTCCCTCAGTGGACTTCGGTGCGTGTGTATTCAGCGGATGGACCCTGCTGCTGGTGAGAGGCGTGGGGGGCGCAACAATGGGATCGTCATTGCTAGTGCCAGCGGCTCTGAGGGGAAACTGAAGAAGCCGAGCACGCGCGGTGGTACTATGGACCCTGTGCGGATGACTTCAGGATGCGAGCAAGCCGCACGCTGAAGCCTTGCGCCGGGTCGAGTCATGCTTCGAGCAGCTTGGGGACACTTGGCTGTCCGCGAGGTGAAGGCGCGCGTGCCTGTGACGGGGTGACCAATGAGTAGCTGGGAGAAGGTCCCTGCGCGGAGACGGGTGGATGTGCGGTTTCCTCGCGGCGGGTGGGCGGGGCTTGCGGTGGCGCTAGAGGAATCCAAGCCGAACGCGTAGGGGGGATGGCGTGTTGCAGAGAATGACACGGGGCAGGCGACGGGTGGCGAACCGGTAGAGGTGGAGACCGCCGGTGCCCGAGCGCGTGCACTTTGCTCGCAGTGGCTATGTGCCAGACGGGGCTTGTGCTCGGGGAGTCACGGGGATCCTGCGCCCAAGCCGAAATCGCAGGACGCGAAAGTATCGGGGAGGAGAGGCGAGTTGACCGCTGGAGCCTCGGGCGATGCGGTTTAGATGTGGAAAACTGGATTGTATAGACGCGAGATAACACAAGCAAGTACCAGTCGTATGGTAGGAGGGGCGTGCATTGAATGTTCTGATCAGTGAGGTGTTGTCGGTTCAGCCTTGGCGACCCTGGTCGTGCGGCTGTTATTTTTCGAACGGGTGCGGGTAAGGCGAGCGAACGATGATTATCGTAAATGAAAACCTGTGGAGATCGATTCCATCGACGCTGACGCGCGCGTGCACATGCCACCTAGCTAAGATGACATTGGGCGATGGCGACGTGTGTAGCGAGCATCCTCACCAGAAATTGGGGATGACGAGGCTCCACGGTCTATTCAGATCTGATTACAGATCCGAATGCAGGCGCGCCGCGGCTGAAGCTCTCAAGCAATGGAAAAACCGATTCGGAAATGACTGACAAAGGACAGACCCTTCAGGAGCAAATGCCAAGATCTTGCAAGGGGAAAAAACAAAAGACGAAGCGAAGGCTAGAGGATCGCGGTGCGTTAGAACAACCGGTGTTGATCCGGCGATCGCTGATGCAGTGATGCGCCTCTTGCTGCTCCGGATCTCCCCGCCGTGAAAGCCATTACTTAATCTCCGATCATAATTGCTTGTCGTGGCCAGCTCAACTTGTCACTAATTCAAAACGTCTGTCACTGGAAAGACGCATCAATATCGACTCGCCACTTGCTGGTGTGAAAGTCAAAGTTACACGCAAAGGTGAGCCGCAGGGAAATGTATTCGGAGCGCGGGAACACAAGCGCGGGGGATACAAAGGGCTACTGAAACAAGGTAATACCTAAAGAATATATAGGCGGACAGTAACGACGGATAGGGGGGTAGGTAAGGTAACCGGGAAGTGCGGCGCGCGACGATCCCATTTCCAACAGCTGGTATAAGCCGCATTTACTTACACGACCACAAGACAACGACAACGATGAGAATGGCTTCGACGGCGACGACAGCGCAAGTGACGAGCATCCGCCTCATCGTGCCCACGCCGGACGTCTCCGCCGCCTCAGCTCCTACGCATATGACAACTCGGTAGAGATCACCATTACGGGGAAGTCGATGCTCGGGCTTTTTTCTGGCTCGTTCTCCGGCTCGGGTGTGGTGGCGGGAGCAGACGCCGTACAACACCGCGCGCAGCGTATTTCAGCGATATCGTGCAGCGCGTTGGGGTCTCCAACAACGCGGGAAGAATGAGAAGGGGAGGCGCGGGTGGGAGGTGTGCGTCGACGGAAGCGTGAGTTCGCGCAGAGAGGCGGGATGTGGGTGAGGGTGGGATGGGGGAGGGCGAAGGGGGCGAAGGCATAGTGCTGATCAAGAAGAAGGCAAAGGCGCGCGGGCGGGTGGCCGCCGTCTTTGTCAACGTTTTCACGCACGCCGCGCATCCACCTCGTTCTTCCACACCTGCGGGGATCGAGCCCAGTGCCAAGGAATGGAGAGAGGGTGGTGGGAGGAGAAGTGGTGAAATCTGACGCGTGGACGGAAGGATACCGCGCGCGGCGCGGCGAAGGAGAATGGGGTGCTGGGGTTTAAGAGGTGGACGAAGTGTGCGTTGCTCTCTTCTCCCCTTCCTATGTCTCATCCCCCCTCCTTCCTCGCCTTGTCGTTTTATTTGGCTTGAGTACACGACGTTAACTACCCGTCTGCAGCCCCCGCCCCCACGTCCTCCCTTCCGCGCGCGCCCATCGAATTCGCGCCTGTTCGGGTTCAGGTCCACACCACCACCCGGGTCCAGCAGTGGCTCCCCGCTGAGCCGGATTGTACGCTGTATATGGTCGAGGTGCTGAGTGTGAGGGGGCACGGGATACAGAGAGGTCGGTCATTTCCTTCGAGTTTTTTTCGTTCTGTGTTTTTTCTGGGAGGGCGGGCCTAAGAGGCGGGAAGACGGGAGCTGCTCCTCCTCGGCTCCCTCGCCGCTGCCGTCTTCCTTCTTCCCTTTTTTTCTTTGGCGCTGGGCGATTTCGAATTTTTCGGACTCGATTTTTTTTTAGACTCTGCTTTGTGGCTCGGGGCTTGTGGAGGCGAGGCGGGTCCTTTGGGGCGTCGCCCAGCGTCTCATTTTTCTCTTCTTGCCTGCTTTTTTCTTTTTCGGAGCTTCGGCCGAAGGAGAATCTGTACTTGATCGTCCGCGATGCATCCCCCCCTTCGCTCCCGCGATGCGCCCTCCTTGCGGTGAAGGAGCGGCGGGTGGGGTGCGATCCTCCGACTCGTCACAGCCCAGCGCGACGACACACAAATCGACGAGGCGCTCGTCAAGAAGGTCGTCGACTCGTTCGTCTCCCTTGGGCTCGACGCCGTGGACCCGGACAAGGAGGGCCTCGATGCCTACAAGGACGAGTTCGGGGGCGTGCCAAATACTCGTAATAATGTAGTCTGTTTTGGTCCTCCAACTTGCACTTCTTGGTTCTGCCCTGTGAGGCATAGCAGGACCCAAAAAATGTCGCCCAGTCTTCCCAAAAAATTTCCTATCGGTACAAAAACGGGTTCAGAACAAACATCTCTGAGTGCTTATATGCGCGGGTTGGGTGCTCTGGGGTTTTTGGCGCTTCTTCGATGGCAAAATGTTTCTGTTACCGTTCTCCAAACACATGCACGCAATAAAATGCCGACCAATATTGCCAGCAAATTTCCTGGTGGTAAAAACATCGTGGGTGCCCACTCTTTCCAGTAATTTTCTAATGGTCAAGGAAAGAAAAGAGGCCCCCATGCACTTTGCCTGCCCTTTCTTTTCACACTTAGGTTTGTGATAGAACTGAAGAACAATTTTTTCAAGCATAAATGGAAATATTTGTCTGTCATTTGAGACGGCCAACATTCCCTCCCCCCTCTGGTTAACTAACCGTGGGCGGCCACGTTCTGCGGTTCTCTCTACGTGTAGCTCCAACTGGTTTGGCTGCGCGTGTTCATCAGTTTTTAACTATGTTCGCTCAAAAATGTTCTGATATCTTGGATCGCGGGACCCTAGACAGCATCCCAATTACGCTCCTTACTGCTTCGCTCTGGCCAAATCTTTTGACAATGGATTCCTGACCTTCGAGATAGACCAAAATTAATTCGAGAACTATCTTCGTTCTGCTTCCAGGTTGTCTTTGGGTACCCGAAAACAACCAAGCATGGCGTGAATTCGGTCCTCCAGTTCCCCCGTCTCAAGCTCATTCTCTTCCTCGTTACAGGTTCAATTTTTCCGATAATTTTGATTCTGGCTACTACAAAGGTTGCAACTCCTCAGACATCCGATGCTTTACGGGCCGCAATTTGTCCCAATGATCATATTTCCGCTCTCCCTCACAACTCGGAATATTTCTGCAAGAGATATTTTACGCGTGCCAATGAGTTCTTTCTTTTAGTACTTGAGTCTCTCACGTCAATGTCTACGATTGGTTACCCGGGTTCGTCTTCTGTTCATCTGCCGCACGTACTGTATTGAAATTTCACTCCTCTTCTTCCTTCCTCCGGGAGAGGGGGCCCATCTCGATGTCCGTTGTGTTTTCTGGACCGTGCATCTGGGTCGTCGAGTCAGCGACACGAACGAAACAATTGCAGACATTCAAAAGTATTTCTGCTACTCACGCTGCTCTTCATCGTTGTCGACCCAGGATGCAGGTCCTGCTGGCTCGCAATGCGTACCTGAAGAACAGAAAAAAGTAAAGTGAACCCGGCGCTTCCTGTGAAGATTTTGAAACAATGAGGCATACCACGGTTGTGCGGTGTGCATCTAACGAGGATGAGAAATGCTGCAGAATTAGGAAAGGCCGAAATGAACGCACAAAGCCCACTAAGATTCGTATCCATCTCCGTACCAGGCTGTGCGAAGACGACGCTTGTACTGCGTGTCGTCGAGGTAGCCGCTCTTGACGTCGAGGGGGTCCATATACGCGCCGATTTACGTATGTTGAGATTTGAAAGCTGTACGAGAAAGAGTGGGTTGCGGGTCAGCTTGTGTACAAGTTATGCATCTTACGAGAAGAAAACTAAACCAAAACAGAAGAGAAGAAGGGAAGGAAAATGGACGAACCATAGTGAGCACGTACAGCCTGCCGAGGCACCATGCAAACGCGACACCGACTGCAACAAATTAAAAATCGACGATGAGCCTGCGCATAAGGTGGAGTGGGCTGACGAAAGCGAGAACGTACTGTTGCTTTCCACATTCAGAAGATATCTGAATTGCGATTTGGTAAGTATGACAGAGGCCGCGGCGAAGACTCACCCAACGAGAGACGCAACCGCAATCGTCGCCGTGGCCGTCCCGGTTTGAAGCGTCACTGTGACTAGTCGGTTAACCAGACTGTTGCACCATCGTTAGCCAAGCTGTGCACATGTATGATGATGCGCTACGCACTTCCGCGTTTGGGTTGAAGTCGGTCTCGTCCTCAGGACCTCCCAGAGCAACACCGCTGCGATGCCGAGATCCGCTGCGGCCTCTGTTGCGAGCCAAATGCTACAAGCAACAGAGGGCCAAAGAAAAGATGTTTCGAATTCAGAAGCCAAGAGCTATTGCAGGTGCATGGGACTGGACGCACATCGCGGGGACCTTGAACTTGGAGCGGTCCTTGAATGCGGGGAAGAGAGCCACCATAACGCCGCATGTGAAGGAGCCGCCCAACTGAGCAAAGTATGAACATCGATTGTTGGAACTTTCAAGAGGTGGAAGAATCATCTGCGCACCCCAGCGAGGATCAAGAGACTTAGAAACAGAGTGATAACATGTTTGTGAGTACTGGTAATTATCAGCAGTGTGTGTGGTAGCCGAAACAACAAATGAAATGAAGGACGCACAATTTCCAGTAGCGAGTGACCAGATATATTTGGACTGGGAGGGCAACAGCGACAGTGGTGAAAACGTAGACCGGAATGGTCTGCCAGTGGAGGACCACATGAAATAGGTCTGAACATGTCAGTTGTATGAGCGTCTGGCAAGTGACCTACCGAGTTTTGGTCAGCGAAGTACGTTGTGTCACCTGTAGACGAATAAATGGGATGAGGACAGCTGGGCGAGGTACGATGCTAAATTCTGGTATACCAACGTGCGTTATCGTGTACTGCGGAAGAATAAACATAATTCATTGTATGAGGGCGAAGAGCAGATGTGAGATGCTCACTAGATATACACATGCGTAGTCGTTCAGGAGACCGACGGTGTCAATGAAGAAGGGGACCCATACCAGCGTCTTAACAATCCAGCAGCATTGCAATTATATTTGAGTCACTCAGACTGGAGAGAAAGAAACCCATACCTTCAACCTCCAATTATCGTTCTTGAAGTGTCGGTAATAATACACGACCTGATACAGCTCGGCGGTGTATAAAAGCTAGTGTCCAAGTTTAACCTTCAGTGGAGATGCACACAAACACCAATGTCGCTCACAGAGCTCGCCCAAGTTCCGATGAGAAGTGCCCTGAAAATCCGAGTGAGCTAGCGCTTCAGCTATATAGTCGAAGAGAACATGCCCTGTAATGGCGTCCATGGCACGGGGAGTCTAGGTTGCAAAGGCAAGTGGTGCAATGAGCTCAAATTCAGGTTATAAATGTCGCTCGACAGGGAAGTCGTTTTCCATCTCCGCCTTCATGTCATGCTGGTGCGCGGGGATCAGAATTCGCATAAGTATTGCTAACCGCCAACTTTCGGCTCAGGGTTCTCTTTCTTCGGTTTAATCAACCTCCTTATGGGATTACGTTCTGTCTGTTTGAAGCCTTTACCTTGCCTGTCAAGGTCTCTCCACCCCCAAAATTGAAACCTGATGGCGACTCACCCAGCTTTATCGGCCCATATTCTTCCGATGGATCAACACAACGAGGTCATGTGGGCCCGGAGCGGGTGTGCAGGCTAAATCTACTGTAACACTTAATTCAATTCGTACGCCTTGTGACCTGTGACCAAAATTTACGAGATTCAGAATTCGTACTTTGTCTGAGGGAGCGTGACCGGAATACCGTGGCGTCGTTACCTGTTGCGGCGCGCGCGGAGGCGAAAAATTCAATTTTTGAGCCATTTTACGGTGACTTCGTGACTCGTTTTCAGAATTCGTACATGGCTGGGTGACCTGTGACCCGTACGAAAAAATTCGTAAATTTTGAGGTCTATGACCTGTGACATATGAATTGAATTAAATGGTACAGTATCTCGACGGAGTCGGCCAAGAGTCGACGCTTTCTAGTTGATTTTCACTGTCGGGATTCGGGCTCCGCCTTTCAGCTTCCGAGCCATCAGCGGATTCTCTGCTTCTTTCCTCGATCTGTGCCGACTGTACTATTCGCTTCGTCTCGGCAGTCACGCGGCACGCATCCCCCTGGGGATCGTCGAGGGCGGCAGGACTGACAGCTGTTTCCGAAAAGCTTGACACTCACATTTTTTTTTTCGCTCACAACCAACTTGCTAAGGATTACCTGATTCAGGATTCCGACAGTCATGTGGTGCGCTTGCCGTCGGCAATGCCCTCGCTGCCGGTCGCAGCCTACCTCAAAACTTGTCCTCAAAATATTCTGCTTGCCAGGGAAGTGGTTAGAACACTTACAGAAAGATGTCTGGTGTGTGAAGCCTGGTAACCAAACCTTCGGATTGTCGAGTTGACTACAAGTTCGCATTTGTGGCCTCGGCTTGGCGCAGCTCGGCTACGCTCGGCTAGCCCAAAGTAGTAATCCTAGCCCTCCATCAAAAGTTGGTTGAGAACAAAAAAAACCGTCAGTGTCAAGCTTTTCGGAAACAGCTGTAAGGTCTCCTTTTTTCCCGAGACGCCCGAGAGCCCATCGGGAATTGCCGATGCCGGTGAACTTCTTTGTATTGAGGATGTATGGTGAGCTGGTAGCCGATAAGAAAGGGACACAAGTCGGTGGGACCTCCCGTCAGTTCACGCCACGCCAGGGCCTCTACCGAAATGTCGAACAGATAAAAGAAGTCTTGTGTCACCCCCCTGACAATTTGATCGGAATAGTACAATAATTTTCATGCCAACAGAAGGGAGTGTTTGTGCTTACTAGATTTAGTGCTGACTGGTGAGCCAGGCCTCGAAAAGTATGGTGGCGGGACGAACTAGTAAGGGACCAAGCAAACGTGACACTCTCAAACTCAGACTCACTTCCTGAGTCACATCACTGAAAACAAAACATTTGAGTCTGGAGTGGGCACCTGACTTGCTGTTGTGTCGGCGTGCAGCAATGATGCGAGCGTTGATGTTGAACACCGTTAACATAGCTGTCTGGGAAAGCAAGTGCAATGGCCATGTCCTTGTCCTATTCCCTAATTTGCTTATTTTGATATATTGCCGGGAATTACATTTACTGTACCAAGTGGGACACATTAACTGTTCTTCAAGATTTCGCTCATTCAGCTGTGCCCATCAATTTGTACCTGTTGGTTCCCTTCTCCGTATGGCTTACTTTCTGTGCTTCTCAACACAGGTGGTTTCATTTTTGCCATTTGGTACAACAGCTGACCCGTGCATAGTCTGTTTTGATAGTGCATGGACATCAAGTCCGGTGTGGCTAAGAGGTGCCAACTCAGGCCCCCCCCCACTATTGTGACCCTTCAGTTAAGGCCCTTGTTACCTGTCATGGATCACCCAGGTTCTACTTTTTCGCGCAACACCTCTGTATGGATACAGATGCATCTTAGTGGCATGGGACTCTCATGATGCCACCACGTGACCTTCTCACGATTGAAACCCGACCACGGATTCTAAAAGCCGCAGACCCACTGGGGTCTGCGCCACGGGATACAGAAGACATTAGGGACCAGAGAACCCGTACAGACGGATCCTAGTCCCCCAATGCATCACAGCTGACACAGAGGTGTACACGAAGTACATGAATGGTTGCAAACCGATTGGGGTTTCAACCACTGACCTGATCGGTTTGAACCACTGGATACAATGACATTAAGGACTAGGAAACCCAAACATCGGGTCCCCTAGTCCTCAGGCGCTATGGAGACAGACACAGAGGAGTACAGGAGTATCAGCATTAACACTCCTTAATGCTGTGGTACAGGAACTGATTGCGACAGACTGCGATCACCTTTGATTTATTTGCAGCCTATATAAGCTCGGTATAATCTCCATGTACAGTAGATTCTACCTCGTCTAATCTCAGGCTTCTACCTTGGCTTGACATAGGCATTATCTCCACTATGCCCCACTTCCTATCCATTGTATTACAGGTTGTGTCCACACCCCGGGTTTTATACCTGAGTGGATATCACACCCTCTTCAACTCGTTCCGGGTTCCGCCTCGCATCCCAATCTACAATATACAGCTCCTAGGGAGGACACTGTATGGTTGGTCCTACTGCTCGGGGAACACATAAATTACTAGCATCTATTGGGTTTCTCCTGGTTGGGGTTTTCGCCGGGTTACTCACTGTTTAGCCAACCCAGAGGCCATTGCTGACATTACCCCAGACCTAGTCTTGTGTTTACCACGGGGGGTAGTGCACCCTTATTATATAATCTTATGTCAGCTGTCTCCGATTCTCTTCCCTCAACACCAAGGCATTCAAATTCGATGAAGTTTTGCATCAGATAGCATTCATTGCCACCTATCTAGCCTTCTATCTCCTCAGAAAATTTACAATGGGTGTAGAACCTGTTCTGTTGAACATCAACTGTTGCCTGGGTCAATCATGTGACTACCAGCACAAAATCTAGGTTGAAGCACAAACCAATGAAATCTTGAAGGATTATTCTGGGGCAAGCTAGAATTAATATCCGAAAGAGGTTATCTGCGGTTTCTGCTGCAAAAACACATTGCCAACTAGAAACAAAAAGCATGTGGAGGCTAGGAATCGAACCCACACACACACCAGTTCCATAATAAGTGTTATATCCGGGTTGAGGGGAAGGAAAGAGGAGAAGAGGTACAGGGGAGATTCCGGAGGAAGGTTGTCCGATACCAGAGGAGGACGGAGTTACCAGAGGGATGGAACTAGATGTAGGAACAGATAGTCAACGTAGGACAGATGTTAACTGGGTGCCTGGAATACTAGATCCAAAATCGCGGATATCAAAGACACAACACCACTGAGGCGCAGGGTGAGTGTTGATTGCCATGCTGGTTTGAAGGACAGAGGAGATGACAACAGATGGTGACCAATAGGTTCCTTGTTCGTATAGATAAATCATGAACGAGTCCTGGAGTTACCAGAGGTGGAGCTACGTGGATAACCACAGGAGCCTGGTCGGATTTGTGGACGTTGAGCAGACCTTCGTCGAAGGTCAAGTCCAAGCGGAATTTGAGACTGAAGTCAAGTCCGGAGTTGCCAGAATAGGCAGAGATGCGAGGAGGTGGCAGTATAACGTGGGAGAAGCGCTAAGGCTCAGAGAGAACATTAATAATCAAACTGAAGTACAGGAGAGTATCTACAGTGTTTTATAGAAATATTCTAATTGTTATTACAGAAGGAGAAAGAAGTCAGTTAAACAATAAGTAAGAAGCCATAAGTGGGAGCAGGGTGATGGAAGCATAAAAGACAAAAGGAAAGCATAGTCACAGGTTCCCGTTTAAACGGTTAAACAGATAAAAGGGAAAACACTCAGTAATCCTTCATCGCATAAAAACCCATGTGAGTCCAGAGGACGAAGTTGAAGTCCATCGAGCTCTGGAACGCAACTTCGAGGGACCAGAAGTCCGGAGTTGGCAGAGTGGGGGAAATAGGTCTGGAGTTGGACCAAGGTCAGGACAGGATATAACAATAAGGCAGCACTATGATCAGGACCCCATGGTAAGCCACAGAATATATACAGTGAGGTACAAGATAGAGTGTCTGTCTACGAGAGACTACCTGAGATCAGAGCCCCTGCAACACTGGGCCATGGAGCAGTTATACGGATGCTCAGCTAACACATTGTGTGACGGTATACGGACTATAGACACGGTGCAGACCCACTGTGAGATGCAATTAATTATAATGTACATACATATATTCGTTAGTTACAATAGGTAGATGATCCGCGATCATTACTTACCTAATCTTATCTTACTTTGCAACAAAATCTTATGTCGTGAAGCCCAAGATCCACCAAGGCGAACCACCTTATGCGTTAGACCCCTGCCTGGCTGAGCAACCGTACAACTGCTCCGCGGCCCCCGCGTTACAGGGGTCTATCTCGGTCTACACGACCCGGGAGCATCTATCACAGGAGCGCTCCCTAGTGCTCACTGCTCGCATAGCAGCGCCGGACTCGATGTCCGTGCGCGCTTCACCTCCAGCGCGGTAAAGCCTCAACGACCTGCATCACACATTGAGGTGGTTCGCCTTGGTGGATCTTGGGTTCATGACATAGACAGTAAAGCAAGATATTCGATTATATAAGCACCAATCTCGGATCATTTAGTTGTAGTACGAATGTACACTAAGTCAATTTATATGCAGTTCAAGATATTGTATGCTCCAGCATTGTGTACATGGTGGCGCTCAGCCATGTCCATTGTACATACAGAGTCTCAGATGTAGTGTTACAGCTCATTCCTTTCCTCTGGAGTCCGCAAACGGAGTTTTGGTAGCCAGTGATCTGTCCATTGAATTTAATGGAGTCATTACTGTCTGGATCCAGACTTGATGAGGTCTCAAGGCTGATCACCAAGCAGTGAAAGCTACCTCTACAGAATCACAGTACAGGATACTTAAAGTTACTCTTATCAAGCTTGCAAGAAGAAATAAGGAATCAGAACGTAGAGAATGAAGAGAAAGCCTTGGTCCAATTTATTTGAGGATTTTGTATTTCTCAGGGATTGCTGGGCATGAATTTGGCATGAATAGCCCCAAGTACGTACTTGTTCACGATAGGTACAAGTTGACTTTATGGGTTACTGCAGATTCAGATTCACCGGTGATGAGCTAAGTTAGAGTTTTCCCATGGCTAGCTATCTATGTGTGGGATACGTACCCGAGTTCCGTGTTTGTGGAATAAGACCAAGATGGCAGTCAGATCCGGAATAACTACCTGGGGCATAGCCCAGGTAGTTTGTTCAACAAAATTACACGCTACCAGAGAGCTTGAATTGTAAGGCAAGGATACTACTACAAGCAGACTGTGGACAGCGGCCGGCTTATGTGCTTATGTCAACACCGAATGAAGTTGGTTATCTCCAAATTGAACCACATTGATGATATGTAGTCTATTGTTGCATCGGCCAAAGTTTGAGACTAGCCCTCAGGTGGAAACTAACAGGGCAAATCACGTGGAGCTTGAATGTTTGATCAGAACGAATCAACTCAGAGCCTGCTAGACAAACTTGAAACCAAGTTTGATCTTAACCACTGTGAAAGGGGGGATTTCCCCAGCAGTGTCTGTTCCACAGCTAGCAACACAAGCTGATGACCTTTGAATATTGCTACACACCGAGTCTCATCATTCAAAACACTCCAAAAAAAGGACGAAAGACCCAACTGTAACATACAATACTTTTGAACATCCCTATGGACAGTACTCATTGTGCTCACACCACATTATGAAAAACCGCTTTATCCGTACAGACTTCGAACCAATTCCACTGGCAGGAAGTATTGTTGAGAATGAGGTAGCAACAAACACAAAAGTGATTGGTAATTGTCTAAAGTACATACAAGAGTAGTCGCAGTATAAATACTAGTGTAGGATAATTCCCGGAACAACTGCAGCTACAGAACTGAATGGTAACAAGTCATAATGAGTCAGTACAAGTCAGAATGAGTCACAACAAGATGTAGGCATGTGGAGAAAAGATTAAATATCACTGCGGACACAAGTCTGCACATGTAAGAAGCCTCGGACTTGGAATAGTCCGGTTGCCAACAGTTTGTGCAGTAAAACCGTGCACTAACTTCAACAAGTATATCTTTCATTTGGAGTCGGAATCTGAGCTACGATTTCCATCCTAGTAAAGCTGTAAGGTGGAATTCATTGTGTCTGAAAGACCTCTTACATTTGACCGGAAGGATATGTGGTGATCCCATGCTGCAAGAAGGCCGTCATCCCATATGTCTAGATAGGGCTGCAGGGACAATTTTTCGAAAAGCATATAAAGGAACAAGGTGGAGCACACACCACCTAGAGATGAGGAGGCATGGAGAAGTGAGTGAGGAGGACTGGGGACACAAGAAAAAGCACACACTTTCTAGAAATGAGGAGTGAGTGAGGGGAGGACCAGGGACAGAGAACAAAGCACGCACTTCCTGGAAAGGAGAAGGCGGGCAGAGGTGAGGGAGAGGAGGACCGGGGACAGGCCAAAGCACGCACTCTCTAGAGATGAAGAGGTGAGGAGAAGTGAGGGAGAATCAGGGATGGAGGCCAAACAACATACTCTCTAGAGATGAGGAGGTCAGGAGAAGTGAGCGAAGGGAGGACCAGGGACAGAGGAAAAAGCACACACAGGCTAAAGACGAGGAGGCCAGGAAAAGTGAGGAGAGGACTGTGGACAGACAAAAAAGCACCCACAATCTGGAGACGAGAAGGTGGAGAGGTGTAAGCGGGAGGAGGACCAGGGACAGAGGAAAAAACACGCACGAACTAAAGACGAGGAGGCCGGGAGAAGTGAGTAAGGGGAGGAGCAGGGACAGAGGAAAAAGCACGCACTATCTAGAGACAAGAAGGGAGGGAGAAGTGAGTGAGAGGTGGACCAGGGACAGAAAAAGCACGCACTGCCTAGAGACAAGAAGACAGGGAGAAGTGAGCAACAGGAGGACTAGGAATAGATAAAAAAGCACGCACTTTCTAAAAACGAGGAGGCAGGGAGAAGTGAGCGAGAAGAGGATCAGGAACAGAGGGAAAAGTACGCACTGCCTAGAGATGAGGAGGGGGGGAGAAGTGAGTGAGAGGAGAAGTGGGAACAGGAAAAGGTACACACAGGCTAAAGACAAGGAGGCCAGGAAAGTGAGTGAAGGGAGGACTGTGGACGGGGAAAAAGCACGCACTGTCTGGAGACGAGAGGGCGGGCAGAGGTAAGTGAGAGGAGGACCGGGGATGGAGGGAAAAGCACACACAATCTGGAGATGAGAAGGTGGAGAGGAGTGAGCAAGAGGAGGACTGCAGATGGAGGGAAAAGCACACACAAGCTGGAGACGAGAGGGCAGGGAGGAGTGAGCAAGAGGAAGACCAGGGATGGAGGGAAAAGCACGTACGAGCTGGAAACAAGAAGGCAGGGAGACGTGAGCAAAAAGAGGACCTGGAATGGAGGGAAAGCACGCACTTCCTGGAAACGAGGAGGCCGGTAGAAGTGAGGGAGAAAAAAATGCATGCATGGGCGACCAAGGGGAAGCACTCACTGCCTGAGAACCAACAGAATTGGCCGCACTCAGTGTACTTGTCATTCGAGGTTTGACTGCTGACCTTTGCCTCCGTTAACACACCAGAAATCATGTTCATCTGTTCCCGATCACCGTTTTTCTGCAAGATTCATTATTCACCCTGGTCCATCTACAATTTTGGTCTCACCTCTAACAGTTCCCATGCGGCAGTGGCCACATTAAGAAACACATTCCATGCATCTTCAGCCCAGACCTCGGCATCTACCTCCTCCACCATCTGTCTAACCAACTTCCACACCCCCCCATCATGTGTGGCACCTTCTTCGATGGCTTTCCGCAAGTGGTGATGCCAGTATTGGCAATACTTTGGGCTGGCCTCTTTGACAATGACCCCTAGACAGCTGTTTGCCGCCACTAAGTGGGCGGGGCCGACACCCACACGAAATTCGACTGGTACATGATCACCCACAATGTAATCACGAAATGATTTGTGCAGTCTGGGGTATTGCATCCTCGAATGATGCAGCCGTGCCCTGGAATCAAGACACTGCGGAATTGCTGTAGAAAGTGGATGACATCGAACCTCTCCTCCGGTATATCTGGCCAGTAACATAATGATTTGCTGAATGGTCAATGGCTCCTCAAGCACAAGGATGGTTCCGATAACATGCTTAAAGCCCCTGAGTTGATCATCCCTACGCTGCATGTCCAGCGGTTCTTGATCATCTATATCCTCGAACGAGGTTAAAACGAGCCTGTATAGATCCTCGAGTTGACCAATACCCATCTGGGTAAATTGACTAAAGATTCGACTTCGGCAACGCTTGCCGTCCTTGCGAATTTGCTCCTTGATCCACTGAAGAGCAGTCGCAGCATAGTGAAATAGGCCATCTGCAGCTCTGGACAACTCTGACACTTGTTCGGCAGTCGGCCAACCTTCCCAATTCGCCGGTGTAATGATTTTCATCGTTGCAGCGATGAAGTTGTGAACTTCATGTATGGAGGACTCGGTGGTGAGGATATGCTGCTTGAACGCCGCAAGTTCAAGAGTGTTGGACCTCGAGATGTCGGCCCAGTGCTCTGGGCGAGATGTGACAACAAATCGGACATTGTCGGGGATGTCACAGTTTCTTGTTGCAATCGGTGACAGAATCTCCATTGCACTTTCATCCGCATTCTGGAGCTCGTCTAGCGCATCAATGATAATGATGATCATGCCGCCAGATTTGGAGAGTTCTCGGATTGGAGCTAATAGAAGTTTGTCTACTTGCTCTTTCCGGGAAGGTGGGAAGCCCTTCTTCAATGTGTCATGAATAATGTGAGCAGCAGCTGGAGAGAATTCGGCGAGCTGCTTTGCAAGGGTGGGAATGATTTTGCTTGGATCAATTGTTTCAGGGATGTTGCGAGAGATGAAGAACTGAGCTGCAACAGGGGTGCCTTCCTTGCGAAGGTTGTCAACAATAGTTGCAGAGAGTGTTGATTTGCCACTGCCTGCAATCCCTGTAATCCAGAAAATGTGTTCACAATTGGAAGGTTGTGGGGATAGCCATTGCTTGATGTCTGCTTGGATTTCCATACGGGTATTGGCTGCACAAAGACTCTTGCTCTGATCTGTGTGCTCGTGCTTTGTTGCAAGATGGTTTGCAAGTTTTTCCTTGATGAGGAGCTGGGTGGACACTGAGTTCTTGAAAAGACATAAAAAATAATGATGTACCATGTGCCCCTCATTAGCCTGTATTATGTGAACACCCTTTGGATCAGTTATGGTAATTTTTTGGGCCGTAAAAGGGCCACTGAAAGTGGGACCAATCCCAACACCACCAGCACCACCAGTACCGCCCTGAAAGCCCACTCCACCAGAGCCTCCTGTGCCCCCTGGGTAGAATAAATAATGGTGATGTCTTAGCCAGTGGCCTCGCACCATTGATATTCATCATGCCGCTGGTGCCGGGGCTCATTACCATTGCGTCGCGTGCCGTATCTGAGTCCAGTCGTGAATAGCTGGTATAATAAGCACCAGTCTTAGCCGTATCACCTTCTTTCAAGACGCGCCTGGGTACACTCTCATGGTTGGGTGACAAGACTGGTGGGAGCCAATTAGTAGTGGCCGGAAAGCGTACGGAAAGACGCACTCGCACCACCGTGCGATGGTGCTTGCGGTGCTGGTGCTGCACTTTGAGAGGGTGAAAATATCCTGCCCCACTTTGGGCTTTCGATGTTTTGGGCGGTCAGACATGGGGTAGTTGACTTTGCACCACTGGACAGCGTTTGCGCAAGGGAAAAGGGAATCGACCGCAGGAGATGTGGGGGAAGCAGGCTGCAGCGCACCTACCTCGAGGCGGACAAGAGACGGCAAGCATGTTCACACACCGAAGTCGGACTACGGCGCGGTGAATGATTATCGTGAGTGTCACTGTCCGCCTTGAGTTAAATGACGATCTATCTTCAGTTGCATGAGGTCAGATAATGAATAGTGTAGATCAGTTTATCACTGGACATTTATAAGCTCCAATCGCCATTCGTGATCAGACAAAGCCTGGGACTCATGATCGGACTCGCAACCGTTGTCAACTCTTTTATTTATTTTAATAGCTCTGCCTAGGAAAGTCGCAGTTCATCGCAGCAACTGCTGCCTGGGCCACAGCTCATTAACCTCTCCTAGCCCTCACTCCTCAACGTCAAATGACCACTACGCAGTCTGAACCAAAACCGTCTGCCTTGGCCCGACTTCCAGTGAACCTAAACTGTGATGAAAATTTATTTTCATAGCCCCAGGCGAATGAAAAATTGACCTGCCCGCAGTTTTCCCTCGACAGATCGCAGTTGCTGCTGCTTACGGCGCAGCCGATTCCATTGCCATCAGGCCGGACGGCCACGCAATCCTCCCGAGGAGTCTTGATATATAAAAAGGCAGCATTCCTGTCGCTCCAACCGGTAATCTTCTCCCCGGTTCCATCCTCCTCAACTTACTGTGTTTACAACATTATTTTCGGATTGATTCCAGCCCCGATCCCTCAACCCTTCTATCTGCTGCTGGCTACCGTCTCAATTCTACTAATTCTGGGATATTTCTATGCTAGCGCCGCCGCAATCACGTCTCTTCCCGCTTTCGCATGAATCCTATTGCTCTAGCATGGACTGAGGAGATGTCAATTAACCGTTCTTTAACGATTACTTTCGCGATTCTTTGTGTTTCGTTGGTCTCATCCCCATCTGGTCTAACCCCTCCTGTTCTTCTCCATTTTTGCGCCGCAATGCCTACAGCATTCGTAGATATCTTTGAATCCCATTCCTTCACCCACTTCGCCCTTCCTCGACATTGTTCCTGGGCACAATCGGATTTTCAAATATTCTGTATGCTGGGGTACTGGGCTTCAACTCAAATCTTCTGCGCAATTTCTCGGAAAAACGCCGGTCTAATCAATACCATCCCTCAATATCATCTCCCAAAACTATTCTGTGCATCTGCCAATATCACTCTTCCTCAATTGTTCCTGTCCTGTGGCCGGGATCTTGGAGAATGTCTATCTCATTGTTTGCTCTTCAAGCCGCTGGTTATTGTGCTCTCTTCTAGGCTGAGATCAATGTTGCTTGCCAACAGCACTGGCCAGCCAACTCCCTTTCAAAATGCTGAATGCAACGCATTCTAACCCATGATCCTGTTGTATATCTCTATATTCTGGCACGTCCTGATGTTTCATTATGGTAACTGAATAAATTTATCCCTTCATGTCCAAACAATACGGTGAAAGTCTCTTAAATTATTTCCATTCTCAAATGGTCTTTTCCGCCAACCACACGAACCATGTCAAGTGTAAAGTTGGCGGCTCCCTTCATCTTGCGCTCTGGGATACCGGAGCGAAGCGGAGGGTTGTCTTGTTTTATTTTATAGCTCTGCCTCACGTCATGATTCATGGACCGTTTGCCGACGCACGTCCGACAAGCGAGCTGACCGTGAACATCCGGCCTGAGGACTAGCCGTGAAGAGCAAGGAATGAACCCGTGTTGAATAGGTATTCATGTGAGCGCGAATTAAAGGATGGAAAACCACATCAGTAAGGAAGACTCTGGGCGTTGCCGGCGGCGGGGACTGAGCGCGAAAACACGGGATGGGGGGGAAAAACTGTATTGAGGACTCATCCAAACTAAAACCGTACGTCAAAATATAATTAGATCACTGCGGATGGATGCCGAGGACTGGCCGTCAAGAGCACGGAATATTCATGCGAGCGCGAATTAACGAAAAAAGAATGACGGAACACCACACCTCGGCGGAACTTCACATAAAATAGAACCGTCCGACAAATGATTAGATCGTTGCGAACAATGAGGACAGACATGGAATAAACTTGCGCTAGCCTGAGGTAAGTATTCATTTGAGGCTTGAGTTTGGGACGCTCATTCGGGCCAAAACCGTGAGTCAACATAGAATTATGTAGATCGTTTCTGATGATGAGGACTGAACCGTGAACTTGAAGAGGCGGAATGGACTTGACCTAGACATTCTTTTGAGCTCGAATTTGGTGATCGAGGACCCACCAGCTCGGGGGTCAGCGGACACATATAAATAATCGGCGACGACGAGTGTTTCAACGTACCACGGAAGCCTCTTCTTTTTCTCGCCCGTGTGTCCATCCAGGGAAGAGAAATAGTGGCTGCGTCTGTTAGATTTTTGTAATCTTTCGTAATCCCAATCTATGACTTTAAGCTTAAGGAATCACCTTACGCCCTGTTGCCCCGGTTTCGCGCTCGAAACTCAACCGTCACCCTCAAAGCACCTCCGAAAATCAATGTTTTACAAACACATTTTCAGATTCAGAAGAACGTGAGCAGAGTCCACAAAATGAAATGATCCGACCTTTTCGGGATTTGCTGATGCATGCCTTGTGAATAGCTGCAGTACGTACCTGTCATATCCGTGGTCACGATAGATATCAGCCGGGTCGCGATAGATATCAGCCGGCGACGAGGGACATATTGCAATGGCTAGCTATGTGTGAGATATACCTCGAGCCGTACCCGAATTTCACTGAATGGGACCAAGGTGACGCTGAGACCCGGAATAATAAACGTTAGAGGGCGACATACATTAATATTCCGTCTGTCGTGGTGAAGCTCCGAGCGAGCGTTGATGGATTACGCAACATTCTTGTACTTGCGATCACGCCAAACAAGACGGTACGCGGCGTGGTCCCGTGACGGTGGTTTGGATTGGCGAAACGCACAGCCACGGCCTGCCTGCCCTTGTCTCCGTCCACCACCACGACGCCGACCAGCCCAGCGCGGCACAGGTAAGATCGCAGCGGTTCTGTCTTGGTGGGTCTTGCTTGGGTGGGTGGTGTATTGGGTGCTGACGAGGGGTATAGGAGAAGAAGACTGAAGACCGAAGACCTACTTGGGAGAAGCAAGCGAGAAAATAGCAGTAACGCGTCTTTTCTAACGAGCTCGAAGAAGACCATCCACGACGACAACGATAAATCAGCAAAAATCACATCCATACTTACACGACGACCACAACGACGACCATGGCTTCGACAACGGCAAGCGTGCCGAGCATCCGCCTCATCGTGCCCACGCCGGACGTCTCCTGCCGCCTCCGCATACGACAACTCGGTCGAGGTCACCATTGCGCGCGCGCCGGGGAAGAAGAAGTCCATGCTCGGGCTTTTCTCTGGCTCTGTCTCGAGCGCGCAGACGCCGTACAACACCACGCGCGACTTTAGCGATATCGTGCGGCGCGTGGGGAGAGAAGGGGGAG
The DNA here is from genome assembly GCA_029378375.1 of Mycena olivaceomarginata. Taxonomy (NCBI): domain Eukaryota; kingdom Fungi; phylum Basidiomycota; class Agaricomycetes; order Agaricales; family Mycenaceae; genus Mycena; species Mycena olivaceomarginata. The sequence goes on along the minus strand of JARKIC010000436.1, from coordinate 42,087 downwards.
AGGGCGGTGACTCGGTGACGGGGCGCGGGTGGGAGGTGCGCGTCGACGGGAGCGTGCGTTCGCGCAGGGAGGGCGGGACGTGGGACGGCGACGACGTGCACGAGGGCGGCGAGGGGATGGTGCTGATCAAGAAGAAGGCAAAGGCGCGCGGGCGCGTGGATGCGGTGTTTGCGGACGTCTCGAACGCCCCGCCGCGCCCGACCACGCCGTCCGGCCTCGAGCCCAGCGCCAAGGAGGGGAAGGACAAGTGGTGGAACTTGACCCGCGGGCGCAAGGACACCGCGCCCGGTGCGGCAAAGGAGAACGGTGGGGTGCTGGGGTTTAAGAGGCGGACTAAGTGTAAGCTGCTCTTTCCCTTGTCGTCAATCGTGTGCTCATTCTGTCCATCGCAGCCCCTGCCCCCGCGTCCTCCCTCCCGCCCACACCCACGGAGGTCCAGATCCACACCACCACGCAGGTCCAGACGCGTATACAAGAGTGGCAGTCGTCCCTCCCCGGCGAGCCCGATTGTACGCTCGACATGGTTGAGGTGCCGAGCGTGCGCGGAAAGGGGGTGATGAAAGGTTGGTGGTTTCTCTGATTTTTTGTGCTTCGTTTCCGCATTTTGTCCGCGATTATCTTTCGACTGCCCGTGGACGGGGTCGAGTCGTTCTCGTGTGGACATCTCGTGGGTGACGCGTTTGTGGGTACGCGTCGTGCGGAGGGGATCGCGGCGCGTCTTGCCTTGTCTGTCGTGTCGTGTCGCGCGCGCGTTCTCTCCCTTTCTCCTCTTGGCGCTTGGCGATTTCCTTTTTCGGCCTTGGGTCGGATTGGAATCGGCCACTCGTTTCTCTTTCTTTTGGAGCGCGTCTGACACTCGGGACTCGCCGTCGCCTCCGCCGATGCCCTGGTCGTTATTTTCTTACTTTTCTTGGGCCTGGGCCATTTCCTTTTTCGGACTTGAGATTTTTTGGGCGAATGGGACTTCGTTTCTTTTTGAGGGGAGGCAGGAAGGGGTGTGGGGCGCTCGTACTGCGCGCGCGCGCTCGCGCCCGACGCCGCCGACGCTCTCTATTCTATTGCATCGTGTAGCCACCCTCCTTCGTCTATTCTCCATCTCCTCATCTCTATCCTTCACGACGTGTACTGACCCTCGCTCTTCTTTCTCCCAGACCTCCCGCAATCCCAGCCCTTCCCCGCACAGAAACGCTTCAACTCCCTCGGCGCCTCCAGCGCGCTCGCGCCTTCTCCCCAGATACAGACGCGGCCCGACTACCAGCGCAGCGTCAGCGCCGGGAGCGCCGCGCTGCTCGCTCGCTCTGCACCCCTCACCCAATCTCAGCGCGCGCAGCCGCAACCGCAAGCGGAATCCCCGCGCCAACGCGCCCAATACGCGCACCTCCCGGGCGCGTCTGCGCCCTACGCGACGCTCACGCGCGCGGAGACGTACACCCCACCGCCTGCGGCGGGGCGGAGCGTGCCGCCGCGCAGTCCGCCGCACGCGTTTCAGGTCCCTGCCCATGCTCAGCAGCAGCAGCAGCAGCAGCGCCCCGTGGAGTTCAAGCGCAGCGCGTCCGCGATGGGGGTGTACCACACGCACGAACACGAGGACCACCCCGTGCGCCCCTCGGGGGACTTCAAGCGCAGTGCGTCCGCGATGGGGATGCTCGGGAACGCAAGCACGATGGGGCGGGGGAAGTGGGGGCGGGAGCAGCCTGAGCGCGCTGGTGGGCAGCGGCATCATGCTCGGCGCGCCCGCGTCGACTTTGGGGCGCGTGCCGACGCCGACGGCCGCTTTCGCGCGCGCCGACGCCTGTGCCGGGGCCGAGGAGCGGTACGCCGCAGCCGCAGCCTACGGGCTTCTTGGCGGTGCCTGGGGCGGCAAATTCTGTTGGCGCGGGTGCGGGGAGAGATAAGGAGAAAGACCAAGCTTCGATTGCGCTGCGCGCGATGCGGAGTGTGCGGAGTATGGCGCGGTTGTGGGATGGGGAGGAGGGGAGAGAAGAAGGAGAAGGAGAACGGGGAGGGCGAGGGGACGGTGCGGGGGAAGAAGGAGAAGGACAGGGAAGGAGAAGAAGGTGAAGGTGAAGGTGAAAGTCAAGGCGAAGGAGGAGAAGAAGAAGGCGAAGGAGGAGGCGAAGGAGAAGGAGAAGAAGGGCAAGCGGCTCCCCAAGAGCTCGGGGAGCTCCTTCGAGGTCGGCGCGCTGGGCGCCTCCCCCGTGCAGCGCAAGCGGAGCATTCTCGGCCTCGGGCTGGGGAGCTCGCTCAGCAAGAGCGGCGCCAGCGGGATCGGCCTTGGGTTGCCGAGCGCGCTGACCCTGGGTCGGAACAGCACGGGCGCGAAGGGGAGCACGGCAAGCAGTGTCTTTATCGCGCCTCCTCCCGCTTCCACTTCCACCACCAACACCAACGGCCTTCCCAGCTCCCTCTCCAGCTCGCAGTCGTCGGCGGCGCCGAACCCCAATCGGCTCAGCGCAGAGTCGGCGAACGGGAATGTGCGGAGGGAGAGCACGAACTCGAGCCTGCGCCCGCTGTCGGTGCTGTCCAGCGGGAGCTCCGCGGGCTGCTCGTCGCGCGTGAGCAGCGGGAGCAGTATCCGTTGGGCTGAAGAAGTCGTCGATCGCGTGCGGGGCCGGGGGCGGGACAGCGTTCAGCGGGAGGAGCGGGAGCGCGCGAAGGAGAGCAAGAGGGCGGAGCGGGAGAGCCGGCGCACGTCGGAGGGGAGGAAGCGGACGCCGCTGAGCGATGTGTTCCCGGGCTTGTCGCGCCGGTCATCTGCTGCGAGTGGGGCGAGTGGGGAGAGTGTGGTGGGGCCGCCGATGTTGACGGTGGAGGAGGCGACGCAGGATGGGCATGGGTACGACGATGACGATGAGGGGTGTGAGGAGAAGGAAGGGGAGGGCGGGGAGAATGCGGACGACTTCCAGATTGTGTCTGCAACGCCGGTGAAGCGCCCGCGGCCGCGTCCACGTCCAGTGTCGGACGACATGATCCAGGGCGGGGATGCGAGGGGGAAGAGTCGCCCGAGGGGCATCGTTGAGGATAGCGCTGCTGATGGTGGGCGATTTCGTCCTTCTTTCCTTCATGTATGACCTGACAATCTTTATAGGTGTGCTTACGCTCCTCGACGCTGCGACAAACGACCTTGCGCAACTCATCACCCACCTCGACCTCGAGGGCACACCGATCACGCCGTCCCCCGGACGCGGACCTATCATCCCGAGAGCTTCGTGGCAAGAAAGCCCGACGGGCAAGTCCAAGACACTGCGCGCGAGCGATGGCTCCATCTCCTCGCTCCGTCCATACGCCGCGCGCGAGGCCTCCACCGCGCCGCAGCAGATGCTTGGCCGGCAAATCGCACCCTGGCCCACCACGCTGCGCGACGCCTCCCCGCCCTCCGTGAGGACGTCCACCACATCCACCGACGGGACCTTCAAGCGTCACCACCGCCGCACGATGACGCCGACGCCCGAGCCCGAGCCCGCGCCGGTCTTCCACCCGCTTCGTCTCCGCCCCTCGCGCATCCGCCCGCCGCTCTCCGTGGTCACGGACAACAAGACCTCGGTGTCGCCGCCGCCGTCGACCGACCGCGTCGTGGGTCTGGACATGCGCGCGCCGTCCTCGCTCACGTTCGGCTCGCGCTCCTCGGACGCCTCTGTCGAGGACGCGGCTACCCTCCGCGCGCGCACAGGCGGGCTGCCACCAGTCTTCACACGCCACTCCCGCAACCGCTCCTCACTCCTTCCCGACGCGCCCTCGCCGAAGAGCAGCCAGGGCAGCGCTCGCGGTATGCCGCTCGCGCGCGAGGCGAAGCGCGTGCTCGGGATGGCCGGGACGATGGGCGGGTCGGACGCGTCGGGGTACGAGGCGCAGGAGCTCGATGCGTCGGATCCAGACTCGGATATCCCGGACGAGCTGCAGGTTATTTTGGCGTCAGGTGGGCACAGCCCGGTAGACGATACGTTGTCGTTCCGACCTCCGCCTGTGCACGATGGGCCGCTGCCGTCGCCTGGGCTGCCGCCGCACGCGCCGCTCCCTGTACCTGACCTTGCCATCTCCGCGTCGCCGCCGCAGATACAGCTGCCGGTGCTGAACATCCAGCTGATCGACGACGCGATGGATGAGAGCGAGGGAGTGTTGTCGGAGGAGGATAATACCAAGAACAGCTTTGACTGGACGGGACAGTTGCAGATGCTGAACGAGTCGGGTGGGAGTGATAGGAGGAGCTTTGTGGAGCAGCTGGAGAATGCGTTTGCGGTATGTCGTTTCTTTCTCGATGCTTTATTCAGAACTAATCCATCCCTTGTATAGACGCCTGCGAAGATCGACCTTCGCGGACTCCTTGCCGTGGAGCTTCCTCCGCCTGTCCCTGCCATTCCAGTCACCCTCAAGGCGGACACATCCGCGTCGACGTCGTCTTCGGAGCAGTCTTCCTCCGGCTTCCAGATCCCCCACTCGGTCTCGCGCCTCGTGGATATGAAGGAGCCCACCATGGCAGTTAGCACCGACGATGACCGTTCAATGGACCTCGACGTGTACTCTGCGTCGCGCATCGTGGACTTCAAGGAGCCGACTCTCCTCCCTGGCTCGGACAGCCTCGGGAGCGATGACAGCCTCCTCCCGCCTCGTCCTTTCGCCTCTGGTCCTTCGGATGGCCAGCTCAATGTTAAATTCAAGTTTGGCGGTGACCTCCCTGCTGAAGAGAAGGAGAAGGAGCAGCCGAAGCCGAAGCCGAGCAAGAAGCCCCTCACATTGTCCGACATCATCCCTCCGCCGTCGCACATCCGCAGCCAGTCGTTGTCATCGCTCATGGAAGAGGACGACTCAGTGATGAAGTCCATCCTTGCGCACGCTGCTGATCTCCCCCGCGCTCGCACCAACTCCGATTCCAGCGCACGTCACATGGCACTCGAGAACTCGCGGGCGTCGATGATCAGCATGCACTCGCGCACGCGCTCGAGGCCGCAGTCCGGTATCAGCTTCACTGGCTTCGACTCGTTCGAGGAGGTGCGCCGCGGCTTTGAGTTCCATAACAACCGCCCGGCGTTCTACCCGCCGCCCGTCGCGAGTAACAGACGCGTGCCGCACGCTGCGCACGACTCTATCTTCAGCATCGCGTCGGTGTCTTCTTACGGCCACGTCACCAACCCTGGAGTTAACGACCCCTTCGAGTACGGGCTGCCGATGCCCAGCTTGCGCGAGCGTCCGTCCTCTGAGGATCTATCGGTGTCGATGTCGCTCAATATCGAGGACACGTTCTCCTTCATCCCGCGGGAGCCTCCTCAGCGCATGCGCGTCGCGAGCGATGCTTCGAGCTTCTATTTCAAGGCACCCGCTCAGCCCACGGCGCGTGGCCATCGCCGTCGCGAATCGAATATGAGCGTCTCCTCGCAGGGACCGCCGATCTCGTTCTACAACTACAATCGCAGCTACGGCAACCATCGTCTCAGCGAGAACGACACGAGTACCAGCGGCAGCTCCCTCGCTCACCAATACGCCGCATTCGGTGCTAACGGTGGGCGTGCTGCATGGGCGAAGCATCGCCAGGACTCATCGATGGACTCGGTGATGAGCGACTACTCTGTCGCGCGTCTGGGACGCCCCGGTGTTGGCGACAAGATGTTCGACACCGCCGTGGATCACGGCCAGCCTCTCCGCGCCATTTCTGCGTCCCCGCCGGAGAGTCGCAGTGAGATGCGTGACCGCTCTTCGTACGACTACGACTCGATCATCGACGAGGAACGCCGTGACTCCATGGAGGATTCACTCTTCGAGAAGACCGGTCACCGCTCGTCCATGTCTTCTGATTCGGTCTTTGGGTGAGTGTTTTCGAGCTTCTTCCCCCGATTTCATTCCTGATTTTAACCCAGATACGACGACCACAACGTGCCAAACGGGCATCTCCTGCCGCCCAATCAGTTCCGCCCACTGTCGGTGCTCAGCTTTCACAACGACCGTAGCCCAATGAAGGAGGACGACACCATGATCAGTGTATGTCATGCTACCTTTGTATCGGTATCCACGACTGATTAATTCTTCAGATGCTCGGTGGAGGTGGCCATGTCCGTCGGCGCTCCATTGGGGCTGGTTTCGAGGCGTCTCCTTGCGTACGCGTCGAGAAGCGGAAGCACAATGCGTTCCAGGATGACGACAAGGCCCCCAGCAAGGCTCGCATCCTCACCAAGCCTTCTATCGCATCGACCTCATCGTCCAAGTTCGGTGGCGAGAGGATGATCAAGGCTAGGCAAGGCTTGCTCGTTCGGCAGAGTTTGGAGGAGAGCGCGCTCGTCGCGGAGGGGGAGGACATCATGGCTAGTACGTTGCACCCTTTCTTTTCTTTGTGTGATATGGCATTGACGATGCTTTCAGTTCGCCCTGCGGCGGTCTTCACGCGTCCTAGCCCTAACTCCCGCTCTCGCTCGTCCACCATTACCACATCCAGCTCGGGCGCCGACACCCCGCCTCTATCCTCCGCGGAAGGCTCGTCGATGTCGGATGGCTCCCAGTCCAGCATCGACCTGTCTCAGATCAACGTCGCGCTCTCCAACACTACCCACCCGATGTCGTCCAGTACCACTGCTGCTAGGATGCGTGCTCGCGGCCGCGGCCACGGCCATCGCCGCCGTTATTCCGCTGCCCCCACCCGCGCCTCGCGCTCATCGGTCTACGAGACCATCCAGGAGGAGCGCGGCACGCCCTCGACCATCGGCTCCAGGAAGAGCAGCAGCCCCACCGCTTGCCAGGGCATCTTCATCGTCGACCCTGACTCGGGCTCTGTCGATCTGAGCGCGGACGGCGTTGACTGGGATGACGAGCGCGGGATCGTCGCGCTCCGCAAGTACTACGCCCTCCGACACGAGGCTGAAGACACCGTCACGGAGAGCAAGCGCCTTTGGTCGGACACCCCGTTCTCTGTCTATGCGCTGCAGGGTATGTCATTTCTTTTCATTCCTTCACTATACTAACGAGTCTTCCCAGCCTTCTCGCCGCCCAAGAACTCCGAGGGCATGCAAGCGCTGCTGCAGCACTCGGTTCAGACCTACGGCCCACTGCCGTCGGAGCTGGGCCCGCGCAGGGTACGCTCGCGTACCCAGTCCCGCGCCTCCCCGTATCCGTCGCGCCACGCTCAACTTGAAGCTCCCGCTTCACCCGAGCCGCCGCGCCCTTCCCCCGCCGAGCTGCACCGCGCGTTTGCCACCACCCACGCCCTGCAGGCGGTGGAGCTCAATGCCACGGACGTGTACATGTCCCCGGCCGTGCCCTCGCCCAAGCGTGAGAATGCCTGGGGCCTCGCACCGAATGCGCGCCCGCGTGTCGCTTCCGCTGCACGGCGCACGGCGCTTGGCTGGGCGAAGCGTAGCACGAAGGCGTCCACGGACCAAAAGGAAAACACCAGCATGTCGGGGATGTCTTTCACGATGACGTGCGTCGATACCCGTCCTGCCTTCTTCTCTACCACTAACCCACAATCTCCGTATATAGCCCTGGCGAATCACTGAGGCTCAGCCGCCCCAGGCCCCGTGGGCGCCCTACCCCGGCTCGTGCTGGTGCTGCTACACCACGCCTCCCCATCGCGGCGATATAATCCCAGGCCAATCCTCCATGGATCCTTTACACTTTCTTATGCTCTTCACGATATACGACTCTCTATCTTCGACATTTCACGTCCAAACCCACGTTCTTCACGACCTCACCCCGAAACTACTAACGATCCAATGATCGCAATTCGAATGTATCCGACCTTCTTGCTACATCTTTGGGGTTTTTTTTTTCTTTTATCACGATTGCTACGCCTGCTGAATGTTATCCATCTATCTACCATGCGCTGTCTCTGCTTTCTGTACTACCACCATTTGTACCGTCTGCGGGACAGTGCGGGTTTGTTTTGTACTCCCTACTCACGTTCACGCTTTGACCTGACCTACGTTTACGCTGTCCTCCACGTATATTTACGACCGTGTATCTGATTCGTTGACGAATTTATGTTGCATTGTGCCATATTTTTTGGGAGGGTTCTTGGTGAGGTTCTTGTCTTCAGCGACGAGGCTCTGGAACTCCGTCTTTAAAAACTTCCCATGTCATCTCATGCTGCTTTCCACGTACCGCCGACATCCCAGTCCATTAAATTCTTGTTGCTTCCTTGTTTCTTCCCAGACTTTGGCTGTCCCAACTCGGTTGCGTCCAGTGGCCGGTGGCGAGGGGCGCGGAGCTTCAGTCGTTGACAAAGCAGGGATGCAACACCTTCCCCTTTGGGATGATGGGCGGTGGGTTGTTTATATATGCTTGGCACCATCAGAGGCTGTGCGTGCTTGCGCCGTCTACTGCCACCATCTGCCTCGATGCCGAGACATCGATTAGGGTTCACTTTGCTAGTCCAGGCTTGTCAAGAAGGACAATTTTATCGGAGAGCCAATCAAGAGACAACCGTTTTGCTATTTGCTTGATATCCAAGCTTGCTCTGCTGTGGACTACTAAAGAACTGAAGATTTATCCCTCCAGTATAATCTTGTTACGTGTTTTCATCTCTTCCCATTTCCTCAACAATTTCCTGAAAACTTCTTTGATTTTGCGGACAATTGAAATCCACTGGAACAAACCGGCTGTCTCTCGACTGCGACAGTACCCATCTCTTGCTCAGAATTTCCCCCATAATCAATATTGTGTCTCATCCTGGTACTCTGGTATGTCATCCTGACCCGCGTGAAGCAACACTAGGACTCGCTCAATGACATTGACAATCCTTTTGCATCTTGCCCATGTCCCCGCCATTTGAAGCTCTCACCGGTTCCCTTGCTGCACTGTATTAGAGAGCTTGCACAAAATCTGCATGAGCCACATGCAGCTTTTGGGCATTGCGGGAAGCCGCGTGCAGAAATCAAATTTAATCTTACTCAGAAACCAAGTCAATGGAAGGGTAGTTGGGTCCAAGGACAAGTACTGGTGGGTGAAGAAATCTCATTTGTGCCTCAACTGCTGTGCGCAAGACGCGAAAAGTGTGGGAAGTCTGAGTGGAGCTGGAGTGATGGCTGGAAAAACAGCTCCCCCAGGGCAATAGATAAAAGTTATGCACATGGTCGCAATGTTGACAGCGAGAACAATCCTGTGTTGGGAAGATCAATTGACAAGCTTGGGATAAATTAGGATTCAATTCAACACAAGTGTCGTCTCTGCACTTGATCAGGGAAGAAGGTGAATCCATCCACATCTGTTTCTCTTTTGACAAACTATTGCTGAGGATGTGAATGGGTCCCATACACAGCAGTGATCGTCAATTACAGTTGGGCATCTCGGGTAACCTGCTGATTCTGCTTCACAATGGGGAACATGGTCAAGGTTTGAAGCTTGAAGCTTACAATACATGCATCTCAGATTTACTGGCACACGGCACTGTTGGAGTGCGGAACGAACTGCGGTAGTGTCAATTTAGGAAAGGTCAGGATTTATTGTTGCAGCACCAGAAACAAGCACAAGAATGCAATACTCACATACAAAATGGAAGTTGAAGGATGCAATCAAATTAAAGATCCTGTCCTTGAAGCTGAACAAAGTATTTGATATCAGAAAAATATCCTGAGGAGGCTAGAAGCTGAAGAAGCTCACAGGGGATGAGGAGCTAGTCGAGTGCAAGGAGCTGGCACAGAGGACAATGAATTGAGGCTATGCTCAACTACGGAAGACTACATATAGATACATCATATCAAAGAAATGATGCCTATCATGTACTTGGACTGACGCGAACAATCATATCCTGACACTCCCACCTTTGCAAAGACCAAGACATAGTGGATGGAGGAATAAAAACAATCAAGAATATAAAAATGAAAGTATGAGAGCTCCCACCGAATGGTGTATTCGGAAAGACAGAAAGAACCAAAGCAGTTATGTTGAAATGACAACCACAGCGGCGCAAACTGCACTCGGCACAGTTGACTACAGTCTTTGTCACCAATGGCCAAAGAACAATCACGCAGAAGTGGCAGCACCAACGAGAACAAGCTGAATACCTCCACAGCCCTGCTGAGGTTGGTCCCAGAACATGCCAAAGCAGGTGAAACTCTCTGATGATCTGGGGCACCACTGTGGGGTATTGATTAGGCGTTCAAGTGCTTTGTTGTGCTTGATTTACAGAGGGAGCCTTGCGCGACAGGTCAGGTGATTCGGGTTTAACAGTAACCGGTTACCCCAGCTGTGGTTGAGAACACGGCACCTTGTTAGGATTGGGATTGTTGGCTCAAGCTTCTAAAGCTTTTAAACTCAATTTGTTGGCTTAGGCACTCGTTTGGCATTGCTCAAAGAGGTCTAATACTCTAAATCAACCTTGCACTTCGGACTAGACCTCTTAAAACAGGCTTGTTCCTCGCAACCTCTGTTGGATTATCTGTGCTCCTTGAGCCTTCTTAAAGCGTTCAAAAGACCCGTACTCAGTGGCACAGTCTAAACCATTCAAGGGGAAAGTAGTTAGGATTTGGTTAGTAGTTGCGTTTTTGCCTTAATCAAGCAACTCGCATTCTGCTCGTTGGGTCTTGATTAAACTAGTACTGCTGTTGTAGACACTGAGCAAGCATTTCACCGGAGGGCGGAGATATCCGGAACATGATCCAGAAGGCCATGGAGGAGGGGATGACCAATAGATGACGACCGGAGGCGAGGCAGCAACAAATAAGAAGAAGTTGAAGCTGGAGGAGGAAGGCTAGAGGGAATTGGCCGGAGAAGGAATCAAGCCATGGAAGTGATTTGCCCACAATGTCTGCCCACTGAACGTTCGAATTTTGAAGCTAAGGTACATGGACAATATACTCTAGCTTATATACGAAGTCAGAATTGGTACAACCACATTAGGCTGGCAGAGATATAGCGCCGCTTGATTTTGTGTATAAGGCCAACTGATTAGATTGGGATGAAGACATGTTACTGAGTTGACCATCACTGTGGTTACTCGGGCAGATCTGACCATTAGAAAGATGTGGGCCTCGCATTGTGATGCGGGTTCTTTAGGCCTCGCCATGCTGGAGGTAAAGCGCACGCAGACATCAAGTCCGGCGCAGCTAGGGAAGGCAGGAGGCACTGGGAGGCACTCCTGCCGTTGTTGTTGTCTCAGGTCGATGAGCAAGAGACGGACCCCTGTAACACGGGGGCCACGGAGCAGTTGTATGGATGCTCAGCCAGGCAGGTGGTCTAACACATAGAGGTGGTTCGCCTTGGTGGATCGTCGGCTCACAACATGATAGTATGAGTATAAGCAAAAGATGATCACATGATCTAGCTACCCGAGCTATACAGAATAATACTACGTAAGCATATATGACATGTCTGCCTTGGGCATGCCCAAATACCCTCGTCACACGCATCAAGGATTTACTGATATGATTGATGAGGATCGACACTATAGAATAGTGCTGCGCTATATTTCTCTGGTCACCATAATGGTCCGCCAGTATAGTGCCGCGCTATCTTGCCAATCCGCTTGATATGTACTATGAGTTCCACTGAGCTTGTGAAGTACGGGACTGATACAAAAGTTGAATGGGAATTGACTAAGACTGACTTGACCAGTCAGCAATGACCAAGACTGACTTGCTCAGTCAGAAAGATGGGAACCAAGACAACTAAGCACGTCTTATGGTGTGCTAGAGAAATACATGTGGACTAGCCCCGGTAGCAGGTCATGATACCCAGGGTTGAGAATGCCTTCTACGCCATTGGCCATTCACTACTTGGGCTCCCACCCTTTATTGTTCCTATTCATTTTGTCTATCTCCTTTACTTCTCTCTAAAATGTATAAAAGCCAGCTGTGTACTCTGTATTAGCCAGTAAACTATCCCCCAGATTACGGGCAATATAGTAGACTCTAGATTTTTGAAAGAAATCAGATAAGACTTGCAGACACACAGAAAAGACTAAGAGATATGGGACGTCGAAAAGACTACCAATTGATTGATATAAGAGCCCCGCTCAACCTTGCACCAACTCGTCTCCTGTAGCAGCACTTTAGGCCTCCAGGACTAAGACTTGTTGTGAAAACTGTACCCTCTTGTCTCCTGTAGTAGCGCTTTAGGCCTCCAGGACTAAAGACTAGTTTGTGCATGTAGAAGTGAAACTGCTGCCTTCAGTGTAACTGTCCGCACCTTAGCCCAGCGTCCACCTTCTGTGTAACCGCCCCCATTTCGTTGATACCGCCGCCATTTGTGCAGTGTTGGTTGATATTGAAGTAGTGTCTGTCTGTTGATAGTCTGCCCTACCTTCTGCTTCTTGGCTAGCTACCAGTAGTGCTAGGTTCTGCCGCTCACAAAGAAACTGAAGACTTGAACAGTTGAAGGTCTACTTGAGTCTTGATATTCTGTTGGTGTGAAGTCCCTGCTACCCCAGCATAACCATGCTTAAACCACATAGTTTGCTATTGGAACAGAGGCTTATAAAACCTTTGCACACCCTCTTGACGGGTGATACATACCCTACTTCCCCGAACACACACACGAGCATTAGGATCGGATTAGTGTTTTTTTTTTTTGATTTTGGTTGGATTTTGATTAGTGACTAGCTCGCTTCACTCTTTAGTTGATTTCATTAGATTACACGGCTGCACCCGAGTGCACTGTTTCACCGGAGCACAGCCACAAGTGCCTAGAATGCGACCGGAGGGAGGTCGGGAGCAACCAAGAACAAAGGAATAAGGGAAAGGGAAAACACTCAGTAATCCTTCATTGCGTAAAAAACCCCTGTGGCCCGTAAGACCAGATTGTCAGAGTATCATCGACGACAATGTGGTCTAGACCTGGAGCCCGAATCCAGAAGGGACTCAAATCAAGGATCAAGTGGACCGGAGGGCAGCCTCGGAGGAGTAGTGGTGAAGGGCTGAGGTGGGGAATAGAAATGAAGTGCCTAATAGGGTTGTAGATGGGTGAGTCGGCACAGATATAACAATTACTGAGTGTTTCCCCAATTCTGTTCATATGACTTATGCACTCATGCTTCTCTCTTATTGTCTTTCTTGTTCTCAACAATTGTTATTGTCTTTACATTACTTCTCGCTACATTTAGACTATCTCTGTATTTAGTATAAATACAGTTATTACTCTGCATGTATCTTCAGTTGATAATTAGCATGCTTTGCCCTTGGATTGCTCTGTTGTCTGACTTCCATCCTCATCCTACTTTGTCGTCAAGTTAGTCAGTGTACCCACTCGCCTTCGTGGTATCACTTTGCATCCGGATCCAATCCATCTGGCCCTATTTCGTCCGTCATCCGGTCATCCAGCCGAGCTTTCTTACATCTGGCCGGTCTTCCAGGTTTCGTTCAACATGGATATAACATAGACGAATCCTGCGGATTTCCCTCCCCGTTATCAAACCATCTTTCTGGGCATCCAACCCCACAACATTGGGTAACAGGATTGCTAGCTGAAGTGCTACAACAGCGGGGAGGGCCTGAGTCGGCGCCTCCCATCTCCCTTGGCTGCGCTGGACTCAATGTCCGAGCATGCTTCACCTCCAGCCCAGCAAAGCTATGTGACCCGCATCACAGGCTAGGTGAAGCTGACCAAGGCAAAACATGCGGCGAAAGGCAAGGAGAGGGCCAAATAGGTACACAAATTTTTGAAATTTTTTCAGAAATTTTGCACATTCAAACCCTATGCTAGGGTTACCTGTTTTTTCGGAAATGGAAATTTTGCCTATAAACCATATCTATGTTTATAGTAAATCTCAAATTTTGGACAGTTACAATCAAAATTGCAGTTTGACATGAACCTCAGTCTGCTATCATACCAGAAGTAATGGCTCGCAAAAGGGGGAGACTGATGCTTTCATCCAGAGGGATAAATAGTAAAGCATTCAACATAGCAGGCATGTGGCTACATTAGCTTGAGTACATATGCATTGCCCAACTGTGGGATGGCAGTATGGTTTTGTTTCCAGTGCTTTACATTGAGTTGAATGTGCCATCCAAATCCACAATCAAAGGGAACCATACCTTCATCTCTGTCCTTGAAAGAGGCTGCAATTAACGGCTTGTCCCATGTTTCAAGAAGGCCCTCAGTCCAAATCTTTCTGTAAGGCTTCAAGCAGAAAAGGTAATGTGGGTGTTAATGAAGGGAATGGAAGGTCTTACAATCTGGATAGGGATAGGAGGTATAAATGAGTGAAGCTGAGAATAAAGAGGGAGGGCAAAGCACACACTCCCTAGAGATAAGAAGATGAGACAAAGCAAGCAAGACAAAAATGGGTGATGGGGGAAAAGCACACACTTCCTAGAGACGAGAAGGCAAGAAAAAGTGAGCAAGACAAACATGAGCGACGGAGGAAAAAGACACACTCCCTAGGGACAAGGAGGCAAGAAAAAGTGAGCAAGACAAACATGGGTGATTGGGGAAAAGCACGCACGTCCTAAAGATGAGAAGGCGAGAAGGCGAGAAAAAGTGAGCAAGACAACCATGGGCAGTGGGGGGAAAGCACACACAAGCTAGAGACAAGAAGGTGGGAAAAAGTGAGCAAGACAAACATGGGCAATGGGGGAAAACACATACTTCCTAGACACCAGAGAGCAAGACAAAGTGAGCAAGACGAACATGGGTGATGGGGGGAAACACGCACGGACTAGAGACAAGAAAGCAAGAGAAAGTGAGCAAGACAAACATGGGTGATGGGGGAAAAGTACGCACAAGCTAGAGACGAGAATGTGAGAAAAAGTGAGCAAGACAAATATGGGCAATGGGGAAAAAGCACGCACTCGCTAGAGACAAGAAGACAAGAAAAGGTGAGCAAGACAAAGATGGCTGATGGGGAAAAGCATGCACTTCCTAGAGACAAGAAGGCAAAAAAAAGTGAGCAAGACAAAGATGGGCAATGAGGGAAAAGCACGCACTTCCTAGAGACATCGAGGCAAGACAAACTGAGCAAGACAAACATGGGCAATGGGGGAAAACCACGCACGAGCTAGAGACAAGAAGGCAAGACAAAGTGAGCAAGACAAACATGGGCAATGGGGGAAAAGCACAAACTTCCTAAAGACAAGAAGCAAGAAAAGGTGGGCAAGACAAACATAGGCAGTGGGGGAAAGCACGCACAAGCTAGAGACGAGAAGGTGAGAAAAAGTGAGCAAGACAAACAAACATGGGTGATGGGGTAAAAGCACGCACTCTCTAGAGATGAGCGGATGAGACAAAGTGAGCAAGACAAGCATGGGTGATGGGGGAAAAGCACGCACTCCCTGGAGACGAGAAGGCAAGAAAAAGTGAGCAAGACAAACATGGGCAATGGGGGAAAAGCACACACAAGCTGAAGATTCTGGAGATGAGAAGGCGAGAAAAAGTGAGCAAGACAAATATGAGCAATAGGGGAGAAGCACACACTTCCTAGAGACAGGAAGGCGAGGAAAAGTGAGCAAGACAAACATGAGCAATGGGGGGAAAGCACACACTTCCTAGAGACAAGAAGGCAAGAAAAAGTAAGCAAGACAAACATGGGCAATGGGGGAAAAGCACGCACTTCCTGCAGATGACAAGCCAAGACAAACTGAGCAAGACAAACATGGGTGATGGGGGAAAACCACGCACATCCTAGAGACGGAAAGGCGAGAAAAAGTGAACAAGACAAACATGGGTGATGGGGGAAAACCACGCACTTCCTAGGGATGCAAAGGCAAGAAAGAGTGAGCAAGACGAAGATGGATGATGGGGTAAAACCACAAACTTCCTAGAGACACAAAGGCAAGAAAGAGTGAGCAAGACGAAGATGGGAGATAGGGGAAGAGCACACACTTCCTAGAGATGAGGGCAAGAAAAGTGAATAAAACAAACATGGGTGATGGGAGGAAAAACACAAACTTCCTAGAGACCAAAGGGCAAGACAAAATGAGCAAGACAAACAGGGGTGATGGGGGGAAAAGCACGCACTTCCTACAGATGAGAAGGCGGAACAAACTGAGCAAGACAAACATGGGTGATGGGGGAAAACCACGCACTTCCTAGAGACGCAAAGGCGAGAAAAGAGTGAGCAAGACGAAGATGGGTGATGGGGGAAAAGCACCCACTTCCTAGACATGAGGGCAAGAAAAGTGACTAAAACAAATGTGGGTGATGGTGGAAAACACAAACTTCCTAGAGACCAGAGGGCAGGACAAAGTGAGCAAGACAAACAGGGGGGATGGGGGAAAGCGCGCACGTCCTACAGATGAGAAGGCGAAACAAAACTGAGCAAGACAAACATGGGTGATGGGGGAAAGCACACACAAGCTAGAGACAAGAAAGCAAGAAAAAGTGAGTAAGACGAACATAAGTGATGGGGGAAAAGTGCGCACTCCCTAGAGACGAAGAAGGCAAGAAAAAGTAAGCAGGACAAACCGGGTGATGGGGGAAAAGCACATACAAGCTAGAGGCAAGAAGGCGAGCAAAAGTGAGCATGATAAAGATGGGCAATAGGGGGAAAGCACACACTCTCCTAGAGACAAGAAGGTGAGAAAAAGTGGGCAAGACAAACATGGGTGATGGGGGAAAAGCACGCACAAGCTAGAGACAAGAAAGCAAGAAAAAGTGAGCAAGACAAACATGAGTGATAGGGGAAAAGCACACACCCCCTAGAGACGAGAAGGTGAGACAAAGTAAGCAGGAGAAACAGGGTGATGGGGGAAAAGCACCCACAAGCTAGAGACAAGAGGGTGAGGAAAAGTGAGCAAGATAAACGTGGGCAGTAGGGGAAAAGCACACACTCCCTAGAGACAAAAAGGTGAGAAAAGATGGGCAAGACAAACATGGGTGATGGGGGAAAAGCACGCACAAGCTAGAGACAAGAAGGCAAGAAAAGTGAGCAAGACAAACATGGGCAATAGGGGAAAAGCACACACAAGCTAGAGACAAGAAGGCAAGAAAAAGTGAGCAAGACAAACATGGGTGATCAGGGAAAAGCACGCACTCTAGAGATAAGAAGGTGAAAAAAAAGTAAGCAAGACAAACGTGGGGAATGGGGGAAAAGCACACACGGGCTAGAGACAAGAAGGCAAGAAAAAGTGAGCAAGACAACCATGGGCAATGGGGGGAAAAGGACACACGTTCTAGAGACGAGAATATAAGAAAAAGTGAGCAAGACAAACATGGCTGATGGGGGAAAAGCACACACGGGCTAGAGATGCGAAGGCGAGAAAAAGTAAGCAGGACAAACATGATCGATTGGGGAAAAGCACGCACTCGCTAGAGACAAGAAGGCAAGAAAAAGTGAGCAGACAAACATGGGCAATGGCAGAAAAGCACACACAGGCTAGAGACAAGAAGGCAAGAAAACATGAGCAAGACAACCATGGGCAATGGGGAAAAAGCACCCACAAACTAGAGACGAGAAGGCACGAAAAATGACAAAAACAAACATGGATGATGGGGGGAAAAGCACGCACTCTCTAGAGATGAGAAGGTGAAAAAAAGTAAGTAGGACAAACATGGGGAATGGGGGAAAAGCACACACAGGCTAGAGATGAGAAGGTGAGGAAAAGTGAGCAAGACAAACAAGGGTGATGGGGGAAAAGCACGCACTCCCTAGAGACAAGAAGGTGAGAAAATGTAAGCAAGACAAAAAGCACGCACAAGCTAGAGATGAGAATGTGAGGAAAAGTGAGCAAGACAAACATGGGTGATGGAGGAGAAGCACGCACTTCCTGAAGATGAGAAGGCGAGAAAAAGTGAGCAAGACAAACATGAGCAATAGGTCAAAAACACACACATCCTACAGACGAGAAGGCAGGAAAAAGTGAGTAAGACAAACATGGGCAATGGGTCAAAAGGACACACATCCTAGAGACAAGAAGGTGGGAAAAAGTGAGCAAGACAAACATGGGCAATGGGGGAAAGGCACGCACTTCCTAGAGATGAGAAGGTGAGTAAAATCAGTGAGCAAGACAAACATGGGCAATAGAGGAAAGGCACACACTTCCTAGAGATGAGAAGGTGAGTAAAAGTCAGCATGACAGACAGGGGAGATGGGGGAAAAGCACACACTTCCTAGAGACGAGAAGGGGAGAGAAGGTGAGCAAGACAAACATGGTTGATGGAGGAAAAGCACGCACTTCCTAGAGATGAGGGCAAGAAAAGTGAGCAAGACAAACATGGGCAATGGTGGAAAAGTACGCACTTCCTAGAGACGAGAATATGAGAAAAAGTAAGCAAGACAAACATGGGTGATGGGAGAAAAGCACGCACTTCCTAGAGATGAGGGCAAGAAAAGTGAGCAAGACAAACATGGGCAATAGTGGAAAAGCACACACAAGCTAGAGATGAGGATGCAAGAAAATGTGAGCAAGACACACATATGTGATAGGGGAAAAGCATGCACTTCCTAGAGATGAGATAATGAGAAAAGTGAGCAAGACAAACATGGGTTATGGGGGAAAAGCACACACATCCTACAGACGAGAAGGTGAGAAAAAGTAAGCAAGACAAACATGGGTGATAGGGGAAAAGCACACACTTCCTAGAGACGGGATTATAAGAAAAGTGAGCAAGACAAACATGGATGATGGGGGAAAATGATGCACTTCCTGGAGATGAGAGGGCAAGACAAAGTGAGCAAGACAAACATGGGTGATGGGGGAAAAGCACACACGTCCTAGAGACGAGAACATGAGAAAGAAAAAAAAGGGGGAATGGGGGAAAAGCACGCACGAGCTAGAGACAAGAGGGCAAGACAAAGTGAGCAAGACAAACTTGGGTGATGAGGGAAAAGCACACACGTCCTAGAGACGAAAAGGCAAGAAAAAGTGAGCAAGACAAACATGGGCAACAGGGGAAAAGCACACACTTCCCACACGTCCTAGAGACAAGAAGGCGAGAAAAAGTGAGCAAGAGAAACATGGGCAACAGGGGAAAAGCACACACTTCCTAGAGACAAGGGTGAGCAAGACAAATATGGGGGATGCGGGAAAAGCACACACTTCCTACAGATAAGAAGGCCAGACAAACTGAGCAAGACAAACATGGGTGATGGGGGAAAACCACACACTTCCTAAAGATGCAAACACGAGGAAAAGTGAGCAAGACAAACATGAGCAACGGAGGAAAAGCACACATCCTAGAGACAAGAAGGTGAGAAAAAGTGAGCAAGACAAACATGGGCAATGAGGGAAAAGCACACACTTCCTAGAGACAAGGGCAAGAAAAGTGAGCAAGACAAACATGGGTGATGGGGGAAAACCACACACTTCCTAGAGATGCAAACACGAGAAAAGTGAGCAAGACAAACATGAGCAATGGAGGAAAAGCACACACGTCCTAGAGACAAGGTGAGAAAAAGTGAGCAAGACAAACATGGGCAATGAGGGAAAAGCACACACTTCCTAGAGACAAGGGCAAGAAAAGTGAGCAAGACAAACATGGGCAATGGGGGAAAAGCACGCACTTCCTAGAGACAAGAAGATGAGAAAAAGTGAGCAAGACAAACATGGGCAATGGAGGAAAAATACAAACTTCCTAGAGACCGGAGAACAAGACAAAGTGAGCAAGACAAACATGGGTGATAGGGGAAAGCACGCACTTCCTACAGATGAGAAGGCGGAACAAACTAAGCAAGACAAATATGGGTGATGGGGGAAAACCACGCACTTCCTAGAGATGAGGGCAAGAAAAGTGAGCAAGGCAAACATGGGTGATGGGGGAACAGCACACACTTCCTAGAGATGCAAAGATGAGACAAAGTGAGCAAGACCTAACATGAGTGATGGGGGAAAAGCACGCACTTCCTAGTGATGAGAAGGCAAGAAAAAGTGAGCAATACAAACACGGGCAATGGGGGAAACCACGCACTTCCTAGAGATGAGAAGGAAAGAAAAAGTGAGCAAGACAAACATGGGCAATGGGGGAAAAGCACGCACCGCCTAGAGACGAGAAGGCAAGAAAAAGTAAGTAAGACAAACATGGGCAATGGAGGAAAAGCATGCACCGCCTAGAGATGAGAAGGCAAGAAAAAGTGAGTAAGACAAACATGGGCAATGAGGGCAAAGCACATACTCGCTAGAGACAAGAAGGCAAGAAATGTGAGCAAGACAAACATGGGTGATGGGGGAAAAGCACGTGCAAGCTAGAAATGAGAAGGCAAGAAAAAAGTGAGCATGACAAACATGGGCAATGAGGGAAAAGTACTCACTTCCTAGAGACAAGAAGGCAAGAAACAGTAAACAAGACAAACATGGGCAATGGGGGAAAAGCACGCACTTCCTAGAGATGAGAAGGTGAGAGCAAGTGAGCAAGACAAACATGGACAATGCGTCAAAAGCACGCACATCCTAGGGACCAATGGAATGTCGATTAGTATACTAGGAACATCATTATCTTTCAAGGTTGGCCCACCACGCACTTTTGCTTTTATTAATATGTTTGAAATTCCTTGCATCTTGTCTTTATTGGCATGTTGCTGCAAAATCATCACTCTTCTCCATCTCTCCCCCATATTTTGATCTCACCTTCAATAGCCCCCACCCCACAGCGGCCATGTTGAGGAATACCCGCCACGATTCTGTTTTCCAGACATCAATAACTGCTTCCTCCATCATCTGTTCAAACAGGTCCTCCATCCTCCCATCCTCCCATGTTATGCTTTCTTCAACCGCCTTTCGCAAGTGTTTATACCAGTGTTCAACAGAATACTTCACAACAATATCAGACTGGCTCCCGGCCTTAACAATAACTTCCAAACAGCTTCTTGCTGTTATGAAGTGTGCATGGCCTGTGAGGATACAGAATTCTGCCGGTGCATGCCCATCCATGATATAATCACGGAAAGACTTGTGCATTTGTGGTGTTGCTTCCTCAAATGATGTAGCCATGCCTGGAATCAAGACACTGCGCATCTGCCGCAGGAAGTAGCCAACATCAAAGTCATCCTCTGGGATATCGGCCAATAAAGCAATGATTTGATGAATGGTCAATGGCTCATCAAGCACCAGAATGGTCCCAATAACATGCTGAAAGCCGTGTAGTTGACTTGCACGCCAGTCTGCGTCTTGTGCTGGACCATCTATGTCCTCGAATGACGTCAAAATGAGCCTGTATAGATCCTCCAGCTGACCAATACCCATTTGGGTAAATCTTTCAAAGACCCGTTTTCGAGAGGCTGTTCCAGTCTTGCGAATCTGCTCCTCAATCCACTGAAGAGCGGTCGCAGCATAGTGAAAAAGGCCATTGGCTTTGTCCGATAACTTCTGCACTTCGTTGTCATTTGGCCAATCATTCCAGTGTGTAATTTGCTTCATCCTCGCAAAGATGAAGTCGTGAACTTCATGCACAGATGATTCTGTCTCTAGGCTATGCCATTTGAACACTGTGGGCTTGAAATTTTCGGACCCAGAGATATCAGCCCAGTGCTCTGGTCGAGAAGTAATAATGAATCGGACATTATTAGGAAGGTCGCTTCCTGCAATTGGCAACAGCATCTCCAGTACAGTGTCAGCAGCATTCTGGAGCTCATCCAGTGCATCGATGAGAATGATGACCATGTCACAGGATTGGCAGATTGCCCGGATTGGATCAAGTAGAAGTTTCTCCACCTGCTCTTTCCGGGGTGAGATGAAGCCATGCTTCAATGCATCATGGATGATGTGAGCTGCAGCTGGAGAAAATGCTGAGAGCTGCTGTGCAATAGTGGGGATGATTTTATTTGGATCGGTTGTTTCGAGGATGTTACGAGAGATAAAGAACTGAGCTGCGACAGGGGTACACTTCTTGCGAAGATTTTCAACAATAGTGGCAGAGAGTGTGGATTTGCCACTGCCTGCTATGCCTGTGACCCAGAAGATAAGTTCTTTGGTGGAGGACCCTAGTGATAGCCATTGGTTGATATCTGCTTGGATATCCACACGAGTACCAGCTGCACAAAGACTCTTGCTCTGATCTGTACATTTATGCTGGGCTGCAACATGGCCGGTGAGCTTCTCCTTGATGAATTGTAATTCTTGGAATTGGTTCATCAGCTTCAAATTTTTTACAAGCCATAGAGGAGCATACTAGTTGCATGGGGATCTATGTGATTGATATTGCTGTGGCGGAAATCGAACTTGGGTCCTTCACCTGTTCCACCATGACCACCATATTGCCCACCCCAGCCTCCGGAACCCCCAGTCCCACCAGATACTAATGACCAATTAATGAGCCATGACCTGGACCTAGATTCATGTAATATGACAAATACCTTGCATAATTATTCTAGAAGGGCCATCCACTGGTCCACCTGGCATAGCGAATCATTCTGAGTAAGCAAGAAAATATGAATTAGATATCTCGAGATGACTCACCAGGCAAATGTACAGCATCTGAGTTATCTGGGTCTGTTCGTGAATGGCTGCAGATATATGATATAATAAGACGCACCACTCTTAGCGGTATCACCTTTCAATACATCTTCCCCGTTATCGGCGCACCTGGGTGCACTCTCAGCATCAGATGGCAGGCCTAGATTCAAGCAATCAGCAGTGGCTGGAACGCGAACGAAAAGACTCACCCGCAGTTTCATCGAGTGCCGGTCCTTGCCTGTTAAACGGCGCTGGTGTCGTGCTTCGAGAAGGCTGCGGAGAGGGTGCCAGACTGTGGTTCGGATTCCTTTTGAGCCACCCCTCCCTGAACTTGGCAAGCAAATCGGCCTTGTCGAGCAGGTTGGGCATTGGCAGCTTTCGATCGTCAGACATGGTGGAAAGCAAAGTGGAAAGGACGTTGCAACGTGGTCGCCGCTCAGTTCCAAGAGTCCCACGTCACATTGTGGCGCTGACAGCAATCCCAATCGATCCTCACAGGCTGCACATATCTGCCATGCATCCGTGCAGACAGGGTTATTGAATTCGCACCCCAAAACCCACGCTTTGATCGTGGGGGTAATATGTGATGCCAGGGATTAAAAAAATTGGTCCGCGGGCGCGGCTTGAGTGAAGTCTCGCTATCGAGGCCGGTAAGCCAAGGGTGGTTGGTGGTCGATCTTGGTATGTCGTCTTGAACCACTGGCAGATCTGAGATCTGGGGATCTTAGCCGATCAGGCTGTCATTCAATCGCATCCATCAACTTGATCTCACTCTTCTTGTGGATCCCGTGGATCCAAACCCTCTGCCCACGGAATCAATCGCTCAAGCAGGCTGATATCGAGCTGGCCTAGTTCCGAGTGAACACGCATCTTCATCGATGCATCGATTCATCGACTCATCCACTGACGTCCAGACTCCACTTATCGTACTTGCGCACCCGTCTATTCTCGGTCCATCCCGCTCGAATCTCCGCGCTACCACCTCACTCAGCGTTGGAGCGCCATCCCCACGCTGCTCCATGCGAGCGTGTCGCGCATACACCCCTCTCTTCATCCTAGCGCCCACCGATATGCGCTTGTTCGCAGGCATTGGCATGCAGATCCCGCGTCCTATGGACGGCAACATCCGTCTCGTATCCATCCGCAATCGACACACCCTCTCGCACCTTGATGCTGAGCGAGCGTGCGTATCCTGATAACGGCAAGCGTGCCGAGCATCCGCCTCATTGCGACCACGCCGGACGTCTCCGCCGCCTCCGCATACGACAACTCGGTCGAGGCCACCATTGCGCGCGCGCCGGGAAAGAAGAAGTCAATGCTCGGCCTCTTCTCCGGCTCGGTCTCGGGCGCGGCGGGCCAGACGCCGTACAACACCACGCGTGACTTTAGCGATATCGTGCGGCGCGTGGGAGAAGGGGGAGGCGGGGACTCGGTGACGGGGGCAGTGAGATGCGCGACCGCTCTTCGTACGACTACGACTCGATCATCGACGAGGAGCGCCGTGACTCCATGGAGGATTCACTCTTCGAGAAGACCGGCCACCGCTCGTCCATGTCTTCTGATTCGGTCTTTGGGTAAGTGTTTTCGAGCTTCTTCCCCCGAGTTCATCCCTGATTTTAACCCAGATACGACGACCACAACGTGCCGAACGGGCATCTCCTGCCACCCAATCAGTTCCGCCCACTGTCGGTGCTCAGTTTCCACAACGACCGCAGCCCAATGAAGGAGGACGACACGATGATCAGTGTATGTCAGGCTACCTTTGTATCGGTATCCACGACTGATTAATTCTTCAGATGCTCGGTGAAGGTGGCCATGTCCGTCGGCGCTCCATTGGGGCTGGTTTCGAGGCGTCTCCTTGCGTGCGCGTCGAGAAGCGGAAGCACAATGCGTTCCAGGACGACGACAAGGCCCCCAGCAAGGCTCGCATCCTCACCAAGCCTTCTATCGCATCGACCTCATCGTCCAAGTTCGGCGGCGAGAGGATGATCAAGGCTAGGCAAGGCTTGGTCATTCGGCAGAGTTTGGAGGAGAGCGCGCTCGTCGCGGAGGGGGAGGACATCATGGCTAGTACGTTGCACCCTTTCTTTTCTTTGTGGGATATGGCATTGACGATGCTTTCAGTTCGCCCTGCGGCGGTCTTCACGCGTCCTAGCCCCAAATCCCGCTCTCGCTCATCCACCATTACCACGTCCAGCTCGGGCGCCGACACTCCGCCTTTATCCTCCGCGGAAGGCTCGTCGATGTCGGATGGCTCCCGGTCCAGCATCGACCTGTCTCAGATCAACGTCGCGCTCTCCAACACTACCCACCCGATGTCGTCAAGTACCACTGCTGCTAGGATGCGTGCTCGCGGCTGCGGCCACGGCCATCGCCGCTGTTATTCCGCTGCCCCCACCCGCGCCTCGCGCTCGTCGGTCTACGAGACCATCCAGGAGGAGCGCGGCACGCCCTCGACCATCGGCTCCAGGAAGAGTAGCAGCCCGACCGCTTGCCAGGGCATCTACATCGTCGACCCTGACTCGGGCTCTGTCGATCTGAGCGCGGACGGCGTTGATTGGGATGACGAGCGCGGGATCGTCGCGCTCCGCAAGTACTACGCCCTCCGACACGAGGCTGAAGACACCGTCACGGAGAGCAAGCGCCTTTGGTCGGACACTCCGTTCTCTGTCTATGCGCTGTAGGGTATGTTGTTTCTTTTCATTCCTTTACTATACTAACGAGTCTTCCCAGCCTTCTCGCCGCCCAAGAACTCCGAGGGCATGCAAGCGCTGCTCCAGCACTTGGTCCAGACCTACAGCCCACTACCGTCGGAGCTGGGCCCGCGCAGGGTGCGCTCGCGTACCCAGTCCCGCGCCTCCCCGTATCCGTCGCGCCACGCTCAACTTGAAGCTCCCGCGTCACCCGAGTCGCCGCGCCCTTCCCCCGCCGAGCTGCACCGCGCGTTTGCCACCACCCACGCTCTGCAGGCGGTGGAGCTCAATGCCACCGACGTGTACATGTCCCCGGCCGTGCCCTCGCCCAAGCGTGAGAACGCCTGGGGCCTCGCACCGAATGCGCGTCCGCGTGTCGCTTCCGCTGCACGGCGCACGGCACTTGGCTGGGCGAAGCGTAGCATCAAGGCGTCAAAAGGAAAACACCAGCATGTCGGGGATGTCTTTCATGATGACGTGCGTCGATACCCGTCCTGCCTTCTTCTACCACTGACCTACGTTTTCGTATAGCCCTGGCGAATCGCTGAGGCTCAGCCGCCCCAGGCCCCGTGGGCGCCCTACCCCGGCTCGTGCTGGTGCTGCTACACCACGCCTCCCCATCGCGGCGATATAATCCCAGGCCAATCCTCCATGCATCCTTTACACTTTCTCATGCTCTTCACGATATACGACTCCATCTTCGACATTTCACGTCTCCAAACCCACGTTCTTCACGACCTCGCTCCGAAACTACTAACGATCCAATGATCGCAATTCGAATGTATCCGACCTTCTTGCTACCTCTTTAGGTTTTTTTTTCTTCTATCACGATTGCTACGCCTGCTGAATGTTATCTATCTATCTACCATGCGCTGTCCCTGCTTTCTGTACTATCACCATTTGTACCGTCTGCGGGACAGTGCGGGTTTGTTTTGTTTTGTACTCCCTACTCACGTTCACGCTTTGACCTGACCTACGTTTACGCTGTCCTCCACGTATATTTACGACCGTGTATCTGATTCGTTGACGAATTCATGTTGCATTGTGCCATATTTTTTGGGAGGGTTCTTGGTGAGGTTCTTGTCTTCAGCGACGAGGCTCTGGAACTCCGTCTTAAAAGGCTTCCCTTGTTGTCTCATGCTGCTTTCCACGTACTGCCGACATCCCCAGTCCATTAAATTCTTGTTGCTTGTTTCTTCTCAGACTTTGGCTGTCCCAACTCGGACCTGTTGGGATAACAACCGAAACACCTGTGCACTGCCATTACGGCTGTACGGGCGCTGGCACGGAGATGTGTTGCCGCCGACCATTCCACTCATCCCGACTCACCAACGACTCATTCTATTGCTGCGGACTGTCATACGGACTCTTTTCTACTCATGCGCGCTACCGTTCTTATTAACTCCTTTCGTACTTATGACTTCCTTTCTGTATAAATACTGCGTCAAATCTATCGAGACCTCTGCGCGTTTGCAGAGGGTCACTGTGGTATATCCGATAGCCCGATTTCCAACAGGACCTTCAGTCGTTGACAAAGCAGGGGTGCACACCTTCCCCTTTGGAATGATGGGCGGTGGGTTGTTTATCTATGCTTGGCACCATCAGAGGCTGTGCGTGCTTGCGCCGTCTGCTGCCACCATCTGCCTCGACGCCGAGACATCGATTAGGGTTCACCTTTCCAGTCCAGGCTTGTAAAAGCTTCCCTTGCGGTTAACATTCTCGAGAAGGACAGCTTTATCGGAGAGCCGACCAGATGCGGCACGGACTCTGTATCAGATTCATCATCATCGACGTCACACCTTCTCTGTCTTCCCCACCACTATGTCCTCGACGCCAAAGTCTTTCACCACCAAATACCGTCAGTACATTCGTCTCCATTTTCGAAATTCCTGCAACATAATCTTAATCGCAATCCAATCAAGGTCTGGTGACCGCTTTATCCCTGCTCCAGCTCACTGCTGGCACAACTACCTTGGCGCTGTACGGCGTAGATGACAGTTGGACGTACCATCCTTCGCACCACATGTTATTTGCTCCTCATTTACCTATGATTTCCTTTTATTAGTTGCCTCCAAGATACTCCAGCTCGCACCGACCACGTACGCCTTCTCTACTATTGTGATCCTGCAACGCATGTGTGTATCCGATACTAATCTCTGCGAGCTAAACACTCAATCTTCAATGTAGGCTCTATTACACCCATCATGTCGATTCATCGAACCCTTACTCGCGCATCGACATGCAGTACTACTTTCTCAGAGTTTTTCAAGTAGTGAAAATGTTTTGGGTTTTCCACCTAGTTTCCAGCTGAAAATTGATGGAAAACAAACAACATTTTTCACTTGGAATTCAGCAGAAAAATTTGAATTTTCCAACCAGTGATAGGTAAATTAGGTGGTATCCAATACATTGAACCACTTACCAAATGTAACCTGCCTCATTTTGACGTCATTATTTAGCTTTGTCACAGCCGCTGTGCAGCTATGGCCGAGATGTTCCCGTAAAAGCAACGTAAAAGGCCAGTTGCCACGCTTCCTGCTCGCATCTGATGCCGGAATCAACACCAACGGCATTCCAAGCACAGTATGCAAGGTTTGCACATGTCATACATATAGAAACAAAAGCCGCACAGTTCTGCATGTGGCTTTGCACAACGCAAAAAAGCCGCATGCGGCTCACACGGCTTTTGCACAACCTCTCTAATGTGGACCCGCTGAAACTCTTAACTCTCCGGCTCTGGCTGTGAAGAATCCTCGCTGAAGCACTTTGAGTGTAGTGATGTGCTTGGTTTGGTTTCAAACCAGGAAACCAGCAAACCAAAACCATGGTTTCCTGAAACCAAACCAAACGAAGGTTCTGGTTTGGAGCTGGTTTTGGTTTTGGTTTGAAGCCTGCGAAACCAAAACCAGTGGTTTGAACCATGGGTTTCCAGCTTATAAAATTTCCCGGTGCTGTCCGGACTAAACCAGGTATTCAGGTCGCTCTTCTCCCTCAACAGATACATTTGCCTGCTCAGCTGTCATATGCCCATGCATTATGGTAGTTCGCACTAGCTGAGCCGTGGAATTGATTGATGCGGCTGATGTCCACTGATCGGCTTGTGGCTCCGAACCTCGACCAACCATGAACATGTGTCACGAATGGGAAGCCACCAGACTGTAGAGTTGCGAGATGAATATTGTAGCAACATGCAGTCAAAAAAAAATCAATCTGGGCCTAGACCTCTTTGTGGCAAAAGGTGGGCAAACCATGGTTTAAACCAAAACCAAACCAAACCAAACCCTGCTCCATGGTTTTGGTCTTGGTTTGAGGATTCTGGAACCAAAACAAGCTCAAACGAAACCAAAACCATTGGAACCAAACAAACCAGAACATCACTATTTGAGTGCCATACGTTGACCCATCTTTCGTTGTGCTGCTCGGGGGACTGACTGGCGCGTCCAACCCGCTGCTATTGCATCATCTGCTACTTTGGCATGTTGGCATTGGTACATCATAGACCACTGCTGAGATACGGAGCGGCAGTTATTGTCAAGTTTGGGTGGTGCGTGTCTAACTTATCATTCTATCGCCTACACTCATCTCTTCCCTCTCCCGTAGTTCTACATCAATCCCTTCTGTTCAGTCCTCATTCTGGTGGGCTGACCTTTCAGTTTTCTCCTCAGCAGTGCGTCTTCTCCATGTCATTGCCAGTGATTCCTCCTGCACGTTCAGCCAGTGCCTGTGGGTCTCGAGGTACGGATCTCAATTCGGCGTCTAAGGGGCAATACAGTCGCATGCACTCTTCCACATATTTTGGAAGGCACAACATTCATGCTGCACATACCCGCACCCGGATCTCAGCCATCCGGCCAAAGTCATCCCGTTTGGGCTTCCGGAACTCCATAAATTCTCAAGGGGGAGCCCTGTGTCCATACGACAAATATTCATGTTCAGCCATTTAGGGCCCGTGCCGCACCAGAATTCTTCTAGTCCTACCTACACTCCATGCCGGATGGGAGAGTCCATTTATTTCGCCAGCGATGCACCGGCTCGGTGCTGCAGCACTTCACGCGTGAGTTGTGTGGCCGTCTTGGCGGACCCTCTGCATTTATCTTCCTCTTCTTTTCTGCGCAGCAGCGCGTCTGCATTTTGGGTGCTTCAGTGATATCAGCAGATTGGATTACTTAATATTTCATCCAATTTTGTGTGCTTGTTTTAATCTTACAGACAATTTTGCCAGAGTAAAGGAGGATTACTCTACAGAGCTACATTCTAGGTGCTCTCCCATTTATGGCCAAATAATCCAACTCGTGGAATATAATCTCGCATGTTATCTTGATGTGATTTAAAGTGAGTGCAAGCCGAGTGTAGTTTGAATGATTGAATTCACGAAGCGGTTTAATCCTGAAACTAACCTCAGACTAATTTCCCTGGTTCCGTCGCGATCCCTTCCAGGCGATGAATAATCTCAGAATCATGCGCACCTCTAGATACAAAATCTTGCTTGGGATTAAAAAGTGCTCGTCTCGTAGACTTCAAGGCAAAGCTGCATACATGTTGATGGTGTGAGAATCTTGTTGCCAGTGGCGGTCTCGGTTTTGTCTTTTTTGATGCCTGGTGTTGAAAATATCCCCTCCTCTCGACGCCGCGTCATTTTCCTGAGTTTGAACCCCTAGGAACTAGAAGGAAGTAAGATGGCCACGTCTGACGCACATCACATCGCTGGCGTCGGACAAGTCTTAGACCGAAGGCTGATCAATTTCTTTACGTAGCTTTCGGCTAGCATGGGCCGGCGCAAGGCTGTATCGATACATATCAGCTTCTACCACCCCACTCATATACCCCACCAGTGCACAGTGTACGCGCGCCTTGCAACGATGCCCCTCGATGGTGTCTACATCACAGCTGCTACCTTAACTGTTGGAACCCTTTTCTATGGAATCTATTCCGTCCTATTTCTCTTATCCATCTATCTTTTCGTCCACCGGTATAATGCAGCACACAACACCGCCGACTCGCGCAAAAGAAACTCAATATTCAAGTCTGTGGTCTTCGGATCAGCAATCTTACTTTTCGTGGTAGTGACTACGGTACGTCTTAGAGCCCTGTTTGGAACAGGAAACTTTTGGTTCATTAAATTTTTTGACGCTTAGCACTGGTTAATAATAGTCTATCGAGGTTTCCTTGCCTTTGGCTCTCTGGAACGCCTCGCACTTGGAAATCGACCTCTCAACGAACACACACTGGCGTTGGAGGCGGCCCAGGATAGCGTTCTATCTGTGGCTATTCTCCTCGGCGACTCTCTCATTGTAAGCAGTTATTCGCATTCTATTTGTATCCCCTGGACGTTGTTAATGCTTCGGAAAGACACATCGACTGTGGGTCGTCTGGGCCCCGAACAAGTTGGTACTCGTGGTTCCGATGTTGAGCATTCTTGCATTGAGCTGTGAGTGGATCAACGTAGTCGCTTGTGTGCACTCTGAACCCCGTCCAAAGTCTCGAGCTCGTTGTCCACCTACACCACAGTGCATAACCCCGACGTCTTTTCCAATCCATGGCTAAGGGTGAATGTTTCTCTTACCCTGATGTACGTTCCCTGACCAATAATTCCATCGCAACCATTCTGATCGGAATTGTATCCAAGAACTACCGTTTATTGCACGGGTAAGTTATTGGAGCCTCTATGTTGTTTATTCACAGTTTTAAAATCCTAATGCACTAGTGTTCATCAGTTGGAGAATTTGGACGGTCACCCGAATCTCCATAGTATCGGAGGGAAGCAACCTCCGAGTGGGTTCATAGCATCCAAAGCTTTACGACAACCCTAATCTCATGTACTCATTCAGCGCTTCCTTGTCATCGTGGTCGAGAGCGCGGCGTTTTACGCGTTAGTTATACCCTTTGTGATTGCTCTCTCGAACTAACACTGAGGCACGGAACTCGATGTTACGAACACAGAATATGGACGCTCTTCTTCGCCATCGCATATGCGACCAAGTTCAGCCTCCAGGTTTTCGTTATCACAACAGAACCGGCAGTGGTTGGAATGGTTAACGCGTTGATTCACACGCGGGTCGGCTTGGGATGGGCGAGCGAGAGCGAGCAGGGACCGGGAGGGCGACCCGTGCCGTCATCACTGCAGTTTGCCATGCCCAGTTCAAATTCTGCGCACGGAGAAAATGGTACTATAGAGATGAGCAGCGTCAGAACAGATCAGCAAGTCGTTTGAAGAACAAATTCTGTATACGAGTTTCTCTAACAGTACGGACTACAAATTATTTCACCGATTCTGTATATGTAAGGGTAGAATTTTCGAAGGGATGGGAAAACTCGGGCCCATTCACAGAAATCGTTTCAGAAAGACATCGCCCAGCAGCCACATCCGAGTGTGCCCACCCTTGGTAATATAATTCAAATTTGTGAAACAGTGAGTGCTGGCAGTATACACACCACCCTGTTCCATGATGGTATGGACTTACTGTACAATTTCGTTCAAATCGGCAGTCACGCGTCACACCCCCCCTGTCGATCACGAACTTTGGTCGAGGTCACGTGTCACTCAGGCCTCTGGCGAACTTCCAAGTGGTCACACATGCCCCAAATTGCCTAATAAAAAAAAAAAGGCAAAAAAGACCAAAATTCCGGTTCAAATGCCGAAATTTTCGAGGTGTCACGCAAAGATTCGGCGGCTGCCGAAATGTCGAATAGGTAAAATGGGTCACGCGTCACACCCCCTGTCGATTTGAACGAAATTGTACAGTATTCAGAGTGTCATTATCGAGCTTGAAATTTGAGCCAGATCTCATACCTTTTGAACAATTTCTCGATCTCTATTGACATTCTCCCTGCATCAAGTTTTATCGTTGCCTACTGCATATGTACATACATCAAAAAAAGAACATAGGGTCGAAAAAAACTTCTCGACCCTCAGTGGACCCCCTCTTCCCCCTCTGTCCATAAAGGGAAGGAGTTTCTCAGCCCTGATGCCGGGCCGTACCTCCGAACATGTCAGACGTGCAATATTCCACGATTGATGACCCATCACAGTTGAATCACCACTTGGGGATGTGTTGCTTGTCAGAGAAGACACCAACGATGTGTTGTTTTTCGCCTCCAGAACTGGTGGAAATTGATGTAACAAGTGGTGCACTGGTGACAGTGCTTAGAACAAGAGATGTGCGTGGCTTTCGCATAAACGGGTCCATCGATTCCCTTCTGATGCCCTTTGCATGCTGGTTTGTGATTCCCTATATTGGCTGGGCCAGCTGTCCCAATGTGCATTATTTTGAGGCAATTGAGACATTAGGGACGTTGCGCAAAAGCCGCATGGGCCGCATGCGGCTTTTGTGCATTGTGCAAAGCCGCTGTGTTGGCTTTTTTTTTTTGAACTTTTCTCAGTACCACCCAAGTACCCCAAACATGGTATTTAGTGCCTATAGCTAGAATTTGTGTTCTGTGATACGCCGTGGTAGTAAGTGTGGGAAAGCCGCGGGTTGACGGCATCAACTGCCGTCTTTGTCTTTTACACCACGCCACCTAGGATTTTCCCACACTTGCTATCCCAGTGTATCACAGAACACAAGTTCTAGGCAGTAAATACTATGTTTAGGGTACTTAATGAGGAGCAATGTTTATACTAAGGAAGATGTGACAGAGCTGAAAATCCAAATAACTTTATTACCGTCTTCCAGCTGCATTGGAGGCAATCAGCATTTTCTTGCATCTGAAGATCCTGTGAGAATCACACTTATCTGAATATTTTTGTGTACTTTTGGCTCTGTCAACTCCTTGCCTAGATACATAAACTTTTGCTTGCAAAATATTAGGCCCTGAAACATGTTCTAGCCATGCAAAAATGGTATTTGGCGTGAAAATGCTCCAAAAACACAGATTACCTAATACATGATATTTCAAAACTTCCTCTCTGTCATTAATTGCACATGACTTGGGCTGAGTAAATCTATCTAGTGTTTTATGCAAATCGGTGCAGAACTGACTGAGATATTGACAATTCTCTGAAAACGTTCCAAAACAGAAAAATTTTGGTCGCGCCTCGGTTTCCGACTTTAGCTGTAATAGTACCGAGAAAAAGTTCAAAAAAAATGCCGACACAGTGGCTTTGCGCAGTGCACAAAAGCCGCATGCGGCCCATGCGGCTCTTGCACAATGTCCCTATTGGAGCATGTTAGATAGGTTTTACACACCGTCGGAAGCAAAATATTGACCTAGGTCAAAAGGTTAGCAGAAAGTAGATATATCAGTGGCAATATAAAAGTTGAGGAAAACTTGTCCTATTGCTTTGGTGTAACATAAACATGGACATTTTTTCAATCAGTGGCCCTTTCAATACTTGGGGGTTTCTTTGTTACCAGCAAGTTGGAAAGCAGCGCCAGAGAATTAAGTTTCAGCATCCTTTTCCAGTGAGAAGAAAGAAGTTCTTTCGGCAGGAATTCCTTTGTTTCAGAGCTGAAATAACCTGTTTCTTCGCAGTGGAAACACTTGCTGAAAGTCAATCATCCAGTCAGCCTTTCATAATATGGTGATAGTGAATAATTCTGTAGATTTTGAAACAGCCGCTGATTGAGGCTACATCTGACGTAGTAATGAAGCAATAGGACAACTTTTTCCAGGTTTTGATATTGTTACAGACTTGACTACTTTTGATTAACCTTTCGACCTAGGTCAATATTTTGCTTCAAGCGGTGTGGTACTACTTGATGCCTCCCAGCTGAAATAAAAGTTATTCAATTGGTGGCATGTGAGTCTGATGCACCGTGAATTATCCAAAAACACTTTTCAATCCATTTAATACCAGTTTGAAAGACTTCTAAAGCTCCTTTATAACTAGCACTAAAAGTTTTTTTGACTCTCTCCGGGACAACCTCCCTCCTCACATACAAATTTTTTATCTTTGACCCCCCTTGAATGCGAGCATTTCAGGATCTGACCTCTTCAACATCCTAATGCTGCTTCGGCTTCTGCATTGCTCGCAAGCCATGCACAACTTGAATGAGATCGGAAGTGTGTTCCTATGCTCAAATTCCCCTTCACACTCTGAGCCAACAGGCTTTGGAAATGTGAAGTATTTTGAACCCAAAATCTGGGAGCGTCGCGCATTCGAGGGTGTCTGCAGGCCAACACCAGGACTGTTGGCAGACAGTCCCCTTTGCTCTTGATACTCCTATTCGACTGAGCAATTGCATATGTTGCATGCCCTGGGTGGAGGGATTATTGGGTCGTCGGTTCCTCTGGCTATTGCCTTGACATGGGCCTAGAGTACACATTTTTATTTATTAGTGCAGCCCCAGTGGTCTTTGAGAATGGACATGCCGGGTGGTTGATCGATTATGTAAAAAAAATTGGGACACAAATAACATTACCTCATTGCTTGCCTCTTACTGCTACCGGGAATTTGTTAAGAGCTTCAATCCAAGAAGGGAGGGTGTTGAAATCCATTTCACAAGTGATGCAAAGAGGGAGAGCCGAGTAGAGAGCATGGGAGAGCACAGAGTCATTCCACTCGAGCATGGAGGTAAGTGCATCAAACTTGAGCAGAAATGGAGTGATCTTACCAGAATGTTTCATCCGGAGTCTTCAGAGATTATCTTCTGCTTCTCTGATAGGATCCCGAGGGCCAAGGCATTGCAAAACTCCATGATGAACAGGGAGAACTTCCCATGCCAAGGGAGTTCCTGTAAGCCCTTGGTGTTTGGAAACAACCAAGCAGCTTCGCCCCAGGGGAATGACAAGATGAATTGATTCTTGTTGTCACCTGTTCAGAAGTCATGAGGATGTTCTGCAAAGTACAGATAGCACTGGGCCAGGAAGGGATAGAGTCGTGATGGATCAGTGCCATAGAAAGGCTCGGAGATCCGGAGAAGAGTTCGAGATGTTTGTAGAGCTGGGTCTGCAGGAAGGAAAATGATGTCTTCCTCAGACCACAGGGCTTCGGGACTCAATGGAAGATGTGATGGAGGGAGAACTGAGAACAGGGAAAGCACCACCAATGGTATCTGAATTGGTGTCTGAACTGAAGTCTGACAGGTCCGGAAGACCCATAGGAAGATGGACAAAGGTATACAGACCAACAGAGTAGGACAGAAAGGATGAACCCGTTTCCTGAGGATTGTCCTGACCAAATGGAATCAGATCTAAGGACAGCATCCTAGGACTGGCAGAGCTTTCATCGGAGATTGGAGTGAACTCCAATGCCCCATAAGTATCGGCAGAGAGAAGGACAAGCATTGCTTGACCAAGGCAACACCCCTCGATACTGCACAGAGAATCTGGAAGCAGTGGGAAAATCAGGAGGAGTGGAGCCAGAAGGTGAGTCAGACATTTTGAAAACTAACAGGACAGGTGAGTTTGATTATACTGTTATATCTGGGTTGGGAGAAAGAGAGGACTGGGAAGCAAAAGGGAGATGAGGAGATTCTGGAGGAAGGTTGTCCAAAGCTGGAGGACAGAGTACCGGGGGGATGGAACTAGACAGAAGAAATCAAAAATTCAACCTCGAGGTAGCAGAGCACATAGCAACCAAAGGTCGGGAAGTGAGAGAGCACCAAGTAGTGTTAGAGGAGGATCATCAGCTTGAGCGGGCACGACTTGCTGCAGTTGGACTGGAGCTAGACCCCGCTAAGGTCGACGCGATGACTGTCGCCAAACTCCGGGATCAGCTTCGCATCTTCAAGTTCATTGTTGACAACCCGGAGTTGAGGAAGAAAACGGTGTGAGGTGACAAGTGTCGATCAGGATTGTTAGCCATGGTTGTCGCAGCAGTCAACTACTTTCCCCATGTATTCTGACCATATCGATATCATGTAGAATTCCGGCCACTGAGCCTACACCCAATCAGCAAGATGCTTTGGACGAAAACCAGTCAATTGAACAAGAGTAGTTGCCATGACGATGTTATGCGGTTGGATTTTCGTTTTCACGCAATGGTTTCATGTATTTCTCGATGCTTTCAGATGTCCCAATGTTTTTACTGTGATGTACCAGACTGATTTCCGTGTAACTTTTATTTTCACTGCTGCGAACACTATAATAAACCAACAAATGCTTTTTTTTTAAAAAGCTTCCAAGAGCTGTTCGCGAAGGATAAAAAGAGTTTTTGTGCAAACAATCTAGTCGGTACGTGAAGTGGTTGTCCCGATAAAGTTGTTGCAGTGGACTGTATCAAAATGTGGTTGTTTAATTGAGAACAAACTCGGCCAAACAGCACGTTGATAGCCCGAGTGTTGCCGGTACCCACTGGAAGCCGCCATAACAGAGATCTCCACATGATTCCTTTCGACACAGCCTTCGAATGAATCTCTGGCTTCATAAATCGTTAATCACAGTCCATAGAAATTCAATAGCTTAGCATTTTCGGCCGAAATGACCTAGATCAGCGGAGCTAAAGCGACTGAGCACCGCCTCGATCCACCTTGCTTCTTACAGTCATGTCGCCGGATGAAGATCAGCCACGAGCAATCTCTGCTGAAATTTCTGCCAAGAAAAGACGTGTTCAACGCGCCTGCGATATGTGCAGACGAAAAAAGAGTCCGTTAGTTTATGTCTATCGTGCTGAAACTAACTTCCACTCTCAGGAGCATGTATGTCGCTACTTTCATTCAAGTGACCTCATCGAATAGCTGATTCGCAGGCGATGGTCTGCGTATGTCAGAGAAAAAGTGCACAAATTGCATCGAAAATGGCCTGGCATGCACCTTTGCGGGAGCACTCACTAAACGGCGAAGGTTGGAGAATGGTTGCTCCCATTCGAGATGTATGTTGATACCGTGGCAGCTATGTCGACGCGCTGGAGGCCCGACTGGAGTTGACTGAGCGGTTGCTGCGCGAGGAAAGAAGTGGACCCATAACAATCAAAGTCTCGATCTAACGTTTACCACAGCTGCTAGACCAAAATAAGGATCCGCCCGCCTCTGTTGGCCCCAGCCAGGCGAGCATTCAATGGAGTAGCGACTCGTCTATCCTCCACCATCCAAGGGATGTCGT
Source organism: Mycena olivaceomarginata (assembly GCA_029378375.1). Lineage (NCBI taxonomy): Eukaryota > Fungi > Basidiomycota > Agaricomycetes > Agaricales > Mycenaceae > Mycena > Mycena olivaceomarginata. The sequence goes on along the minus strand of JARKIC010000436.1, from coordinate 5,174 downwards.
CACAGCTTCGGGGAGTTCTGGCCCCGGAGTCGTGCTCGCTGCTCTCAACATTCGGTCCATGAACACACCCGCACCTGCCCCGCAAGGCGCTGATTTGGCGCACCACCGATTGATAGAAGATTTAAGCAATCTTTCTATCAACCAAGCTCGTGATCGGTTCCACGGCCAATCGAGCGGCGCCATGCTCGTGAAGGCCGCTGTGCAACTACGAGAAGACTACGAGGAGAAAGACATGCCATGGTCATCGCGCCGTATGCACTATTGGACCTATAATCCTGTGGGCAGTCTGTCGAATCACGTCTGGAATCAACTTCTCTTACTATCATATTCAGGCCAAACATCGAGTGCCGCATGTAGGGTCATTCGTGTTCCCAGATCCCGACCTGCTCCCCGTCCTGGTCGATCTCTATTCCTACACAGAAACCTCTATTTTCCGGTCCTACACCGCCCTACTTTTGAGCGCTCCATTGCTGATGGTTTGCATACCCGTGACCCGTCCTTCGGAGTGGTTGTGTTACTCGTATGTGCGATCGGCTCTCGGTTTTCCAATGACGTGCGTGTGCAGCCACGCGGCGCAGAGCCGCTTAGATGCGGGTGGGAGTTCTTTGACCAGCTCCCGTTCAACTTGGACTACCTCTTTGAAACCCCCACGATTTACCAACTGCAGTACTATTGGGTGCGCACTGTTCTTCTTCTCGTCTCTCAGCTAACATACAATACATGCACCCATAGCTGGCGTCATCGTTCCTCGAGTACTCGGCACCCGCCGCATGCTGGACGCTGATCGGTATCGGTATTCGGCTCGCACAGGACGCCGGAGGTGAGTCTCACTACTTCATATCTTTTTTTTTCCAATTGTGTTCTGTGTTCCAATCTTTTTGTGCGTACTCGCGCTCACTTTTCGCTCCCGCCCGCTCGCATTCCCCGCATTCACTTTCCGCTCGCTCACCTTTCCCTCTTTGCTCGCATTCCCCTCTCACTCACCCCGGCCCAGCCCACCGCCAATGCGAAGGCCCGCCCACCGTCGAGTCCGAGCTCTGGAAACGCTGCTTCTGGGCGCTTGTATCTCATGACCGGCTGATCAGCATGGCACTCGGCCGATCCTGTACCACTCAGCATGAGGAGTGCGTGTTCGTTTCCTTGCTCCTACTCCGATTGACATTTCCTTTCCATTATTCCAAACTTATTCTACCTACCGACTGCCTGTTTGGTCCCGTTACCGACACATTCATTTATTCCCGCCACACGACCATTTAGCATCGACGCGGACCTGCCAATAGAGTGTGACGACGAATTCTGGGAAAACGAAGATCCCGCTCGCGCCTTTGTGCAGCCGGCGGGAAAGCCATCTATTATGACATTCTTCAACTGTTACCTGCGACTGAACAACATTTTGTCGGTTGGTCTGAAGATGTTGGTGCGTGAATTTACCCCGAAGTTCTTCGTGTTTAGTGTACTCTCTCATCCATTGCATCTTTTCATGTTTTGGACATCCTCCTTCTCTCAAGTTTCAAACACCTATGTCAGGCTAGCGCGCATGAATTCACCTCCTCTTATTCCACAGTATGGTCTTAACAAGTCAAAAAAGCTGCTTGCGTACCGCGATCCGGCTTGGGCAGAGCATATTGTTGACGAGATAGATTCTGCCCTGAATATCTGGCTCGACTCAATTCCTCCCCATCGTCCGTGCATTTCTTTTCGTTTCTGTGGATCAGGCATTGACCGCTTACTTTTCTCTTTGCATCGCAAAGTCCGCTTGGAACCGAATCTGCAAAATGACGCCTTCTTCGACCAGTCGGTATTGCTTTACTGCAGCTATTATCGCGTTCAGATGACGATCCATCGACCCTTCATCCCCGTGATGCGCGAGGGCGAACCAACAGTGAGTGGTTATTGTCCGCCCTCTAGCATCATTGTAAGCGTGGTTCGTCGCTCATTAAATTGTGCAGTCCTTGCCGTCGTTGGCGATCTGTACCAACGCCGCGCGCTTGTGCAGCCATGTTGCCGATATATCGCGGCACCGTAAAAATGGCGTGCCCGTTCCCGTTCTCATTGTGGGTAGTTCAGTCATCACATCCAAAGGATTTTCTGACGGTCCCCGTGCTGTGATTCAGCCGTCAGTGTTCACCAGCGGGATTATATTGCTTTTGAATGTCTGGAGCGGGAAACGCACGGGGTTACCTCCCCACATGAATAGCGCCATCACGGAGGTTCATAAGTGCATGGCGATTATGCGCATTTGTGAAAATAGGTGCGCTTGTCGACCTTTCTTGTCCCCCATTCACTCATTTGTTGCCCAGGTGGCAAACAGCAGGACTTTACTAGTAAGTCCTCTACTATCGCCTCCAAAACTGTTCATTCGATTGAACTCGTAGTGATCTTCTGCACGAACTCGCTACACTTGGTCAGTTTCCGCTTCCCAATCACACGATCTCGACTCCGACTACGGCCCCGACGCCGCCGAACACTCATAAGCGTGGGCGTGAAGACGATGACGCGGTGCAGCACCCCCGCAACCTGGCACCGTCTGTAAACCACCCACCCTACGCGGACACTCACTATCCTGCGAACATCCAGCATCCTTCACATCCTATCTCTGCTTCTGCTACTAAAGTGGCTAATTCACCTCTGGCACCACAGCAATTCCAGCCTCTGCCGACCTACACCACTGACCTGGGAAAGCTGCCGGTATTTCACCAGCACAATGCGCCCCCGCTGGCGAGTACAAGCAGCTGGTATCCAACGCAGTCGCCTGCCCCACTCGGTCACCCTGATTTTACTGTCGGTGCTGCGCTGCCCGATAACGGGGCCGGTAATATCACCGATGTCTTTGCCGAGGACCCTGCCTTTGGGGGACAAGTGGGTACAAATGAGATGAGCAACGACGTTATGGCTATGTGGGCGAATGCGCCGACTAGTTTCGAGTAAGTAATTGTCCATTTATTTGGCTGTTAACGGGGAGGCTAATGAATTGATGGACTTACTCCAGAGTCGATGATTGGAGAGTATACTTGAAGAATTGGTTCAAGGCCTGAATGTACCGGTGCCCCAGGTGTGCGAGGCAGATGATCATAATAGAGAGTTTGTGTCCAAGCGGCATGCCGCTTTTGTGCATTGTGCAAAAGCAGCATGCAGCTTTTTACAAATTTCACCTAGTAGTCAAATTCCGACACCCCAATGCCTATTACACAGTTGTAGTGGCCTTTAGAAGAAGAAGAAAAAAGCTGCATGCCGCCTTTTGCACAATCAACAAGTGGCATGCAGCTTGGGCTCGAGCTCTCTAATGAATGTGTACCTGAGAATCTGACTCAGTAGTCCACTGCACTTTTAGAATGCCACCCTTGTTGAGGATGAGTAACTACAACAAGTGAAGTGATCCTGCATGGGTGTCACTGTCACCCACAGGCAAACCGTGTTTGACGGCATTCACAGTTATTTGTTCCTGAACAAGTTTGGACATTGGGATTGTAAGAAGTCACTCAGTCAAGCACAAAGTTGGGTGAAAAGGCTGAATTGTATGTAAACTACTACAGCCTTTTATACTATGCAAATGAGTCAGTATGAGTCACTAAGAATGAGTCACCAAAGAATGAGTCATGAAAGAATATGAATGAGTCATAATAAATACTGAGTCAGAGTCCCGGCTCCGACTCGGTTGCCGAGCCGCTGAAACGCTGACTATGGGGCAAGCGGTGAAATAACCACAACACAAACCTTGTAAATGATATGCGGTTCGATAATGCAACTACAACAACTCAAACACTATAGTCCTCGTGCAAGTTCGGGGTTCCAATCCAGTATAGATTGTGGCAATTTGAACTTTAGTTCTCTTTGATAAGCAAGACGTTACAGGTCTTACAAGTCGTATAGATAAAACTTGCTCGAATCCGTTCTAGGCGCAATCGCGATAGACAGACGAGATTTATGTTCAACGGTTTTGTATGATGTGGGTCTAGGTTTGGAGATGATACTCCGATGCGTAAAGCAAGTGATTCTTATGATCCCGATTCCAAATAGTATCCGCGATTGCTAATCCTTGCGAGATTACAACAATTGTCAAGTCTGATCCGTTTCCTTATATTCCACGCGTCCGTTCCGTTAATCCAATATGTCCACGCGTCGTTTATAAAGATCCAAATCCAACACAGATAATATTCAAACAGGGAAAACAAACGAAACTTGGTATAAGCTTCTGGGTGTCTCCGAATGAATGACTACTCTACCGGTTAAGCGTGAAGTCTAGTAACTTCGCGTCCAACAGGTGGGGTGAGATTCACTGGCGTTCCTCCCATAACATCCACTTAAATACGTTACAGGATTCTAAATATAAACGAGACAGATACAAACGTGCAATAGGGTTCAGGGTATATGACTAGTGGTATGGCAGCTTAGCCGATGAACTCCTGTCAGATATCAAGCGATTAGTAAATTTGAGAGAGACTTATAAGGAACATCAACGAGCCGAGCTTAGCGATGAGTCAAGATCTACATCGCTTAGAACGATCGTGATGGGATATTGTTGATATGTCAACTTTTAGCCGACCTCCTCGTCAGCACTCCGTTACCCTCCTTGGTAACCACCCGCTCAAAATGGTTCCGCCTTGAACCACTTAAGTGATTTGTCTGAAAATCGTGATAGCCCGCCGCTTCCAGTACCCCGAGTACGGTTTCTTAGTCATTTGTTAGATCGACCAAGTCCCGTCCTCTCTTGGCAGTTCTGGAGACGTCAGATGATGCCACAACAATGATCCCTCTGGTTCAGAAGGATGTCCTCTCGTAATACGCCCTTAGTCCAGGGATGTGCAGTAGCCCCAATCCGTTTCCAGGATGGTAAGGCACTTTCCGCGGATTGCCTCCATTAGCCGGCTTCTCACTTCAACCCTTACCAGGATCGTTGTCCAGCGCCTTTCTAATGGGTTCGAGACACATTATATCCCTTTTAGCTAACTGCCCAGGCCAGCAATAGCCCTTGTGAGATGACGTCGTAATGTAATGAAGTACATTATAGTATGTTGCAACTCGAGCAGATTTGAATAATGCCCGGGTGCCCCAATACCAGGTCTGTCATCTCCCCTTTTCATAAATGTTGAGTGTCCCCACTCAACTGGCCGTAAATAGCCTTCTCTGAATATGACAAATCTTATTTTGTCATCGAAGTGATCCGTTCATGTCAA